>QUZD01000023.1:475665-500187 GCA_003693505.1 Pseudonectria foliicola | reverse complement strand
GTGCGCTCGACTGCTACGAGGCTGCCGCCTCTTGGTACGAGGGCGACAATGCCAGCGCGTAAGTCTATTCTGTCACGTCGCCTGAGATGGCCTAGCAGGTGCAAGGGAACAAGTTGGCTGATTCGCTACACCATCAAAGTCTGGCCAACAAGCTCTGGCTCAAGGTTGCCGACGTCGCCGCCCTCAACGAGGACTACTACAAGGCTATCGAGAACTACGAAAAGGTGGCTGAACAGTCCATCAATAACAACCTGATGAAGTACAGCGTCAAGGACTACTTTCTCAAGGCCGGCATCTGCCACCTCGCCAGCGGCGACCTGGTGGCCGCCCAGCGTGCTGTCGAAAAGTACGTTGAGATGGACCCGACCTTTGCCAGCCAACGCGAGCACAAGCTTCTCGTCGACCTGGCCGACGCCGTCGAGGCCAAAAGTCAAGAGCAGTTCACGGATCGCCTATTCCAGTACGACCAGATCAGCAAGCTCGATAAGTGGAAGACGACAATCTTGGTCCGTGTCAAGAACTCCATCGAGGAGGCCGACGACGAGTTTGCGTAGAGCAAAAGCGCCAGATAGGGGAGCCGAGCCAGACCGGTTGTTTGTTTTCATGTAGGACGAGAGAGAGAGAGAGAGTGTGTGTATGTGTGTGTGTGTGAGCGTGCCAGTAGAGTTGTCGGATTGATGAGAGCACCTTTGGTAGCATCCCCGCGTCGGGCGGAACCGTGACATAACGAATGCATAACTACCTATTACATGAGCTGATTGCCGGATCGCTTGTGCACCCAAGTTGTTAGTCAACAAGGTCGAATGGAGCGGAAGTCTAGGGCCAGACTGATACCCTCGGATCCAGCAGGGAGCGGCTACTTTACAAGTTTCTCTTCTCGTTGTATTTCAGTCACATTTGGCCCCTTGCCATGAGTTGGATCCATAAATAGCCATCTTATTCAATGGAAATACTAAGAGTAAATGACAGGAACCCTATGTCACAGCAACTTCAAGTTGACTTGCGTCTAGTTGGGAGATTCAAAACCCTCAAATCATGACCACCGCAACAGCGTCGGGTAGCTGATGGCCCACGTAACATGCTCTAGTTGTTCCGAGAGGCCCCATTGGCGAGCCACGAAATTAGCCCTGCCACTGATCCGACTTGGTAACGGCGGTAGCGCACGACTTGGGGACGGTGTAGGTCCGGTTGGGATCGCGCTCCCACTTCACAGTGCCGTCTCGCTGGACATTGATATACTTGTACTGGATGACCTGTCCGGCCTGGAGAGAGATGGAGACCTTCCAGAGCGGGTTGGAGGTGGTGTATGAAGAGGCACTCAGGGGCACCGCGTTGGCGGTGTTCCAGTTTCCGAGGGCGGGGATGTTGCCGACAATCTTGATCGTCTGGCCGAACTCGGTCTTGACAACCTCGTTGAAAGTGACGGTAACAGCAGTGGGAGTAACACAGGCGCCGGCGGTGGTTGAGGTCGAAACCCTAGTTCTGGTCGTAGTCGGGCCGGGAACAGGTACGCCAGAGATGGGCGTCTGGTTGGGCGGGAAAGAAGTCTCAGTCGGGGCCTGGTAGGAGCCTCGGACGGAATTGCCGGAGCATTGGCCGGGGACGGATGGGGCGGAACTGCCGGCCCATGATGGAGGCACAACACGAGCGCGGCGGGCCGTAGCGGTAAGGAAAGCGGCGTACGACCAGGTCAGGTCTCTCGCCGACGTGGGCTTACCGTCGTTCCTGGAGTACTGCTCAGCGAGCTCGCCATCTGGCGCAGCATACTTGGCGACGACGTTGACGAAGCCATCGGCGTAAGCCAAAACTGCATCGGTAAGGGTCTTGTAATCCGCAGAGCCCTTGGCGAACTTGCCAGTTGAGGCACCGCTGACGAGGTCTCTGAAGAAGGGGAGAGAAATGGAGGTCACGGTGACGGATCCTTCCTTGTCCCAGACGTACAACGCATTGTACAGCTGCTCAGCCACGGAGAGAGTGTTAAGGTACCAGGGGTTGCCGCCAAAGTAAACGTCCTCGGAGTATCGGCCAATGGCAATGGCAGTGCCCACCGGGATGCCCGAGTTGATGTTGTAGAAGCGGAATGAATCGACAGTCTGCTTCAGGTTCGACAGGGCCTTTTCACTGCACGGCTGGAAAGTGGTGGCATCACAACCCAGAGCAGAATCGAATAAGTGGTTAGACGCAATGACAGTGTTGGTGTCCTTGCCAGAGCGTCCATCGTTGGTGTTGACTGTGGGAACGAGTCAGTTGATGTGCGGCAGTGAGACGGCACTTGACACAACTTACTGTTGGCGTCAATGTACCCGGAAGAGGGCAGCCAGAACTTCTGCAGGAAGCAGAGGACTTGGGGAGCGATGCTGGTGTAAACATCTCCAGACTCCCCAAGGGCCCTGGCCAAAGCGCCACCTTCAATGAGAGCTAATGCCAACAATCATCAGTCAGAAAAGAATTGCCCATCGCAAAGACAGGCATCAAAACATACCTCGGTAAGAGCTAGCAATGGTAAAGAAGGAGCTGCCGTTGACCTCCTCCCACAAGTCAAAGCCAGTGTTGTTCCTTTAGGAGATTAGCTACATGGAGCAGTCTAAGATGAGTTGCTCGAAACTTACCAATACTGGGCTACGTAGTTGAGATCGTTACGAACAATGGGCCAGATAACTTTGGAAGCAGTTGACTGGTAGCCGTTCTTGACAAGCCAGTTGGCATACTGGATGAGGGCAGTGGCACGAAGCGGGGGACCATCTCGCTGAGGGCGGCCTGGAAGACGATGTGAGCATGGGGACAGTAAAACCATGACAACGGCGACGAGAAGGACATACCCCACGATCCAGTGAATGGCTTTAGATCGACGTAGAACTTGGGCTCTCCCAGACCAGTGCCATCCGAGAGCTGACCCGAGGGGTTCGAGACGCTCTGAAGCCTGGCCTGGGAGGCAATGAATTGCTGAATGGTCTTCTGCAGTCCTGCATCGTACTGGTTGGTGAACCTGTCGATGATGGCCTTGAAGACCAGAGCCGCATCTCTAGTCCAGGTATAAAAGTCTGATTTGCGTGAGTTGAGTTGTCGTGAACCTAGGCAGGGCCCTGGATTAGAGTGGCGACTTACAATCAGGATCCTGCTTACTCGGCGAAGCGATCACAACGCCCGAAGCAGCACCTTGAGATTTGCAGCCATCGGGGCCGATGTTGCAGAGGAGTCTCTCAATGGCAATGGGAGATTCCCTGTCGATGAAATCTTCCACATCCCTCTTGGACAAAAGGTTGTCATGGTGGATGCTGGGGCGACCCAAGACACCCTGAAGGGCGACAGAGCCGAGCAGGAGCGCGGCAGAGAAGATTTGCATGACGGGCTGGACCAGGGAGAAAGTTGTGTTGGAGGATAGAGCTGAGATGGAGTCGTCAAAGGTGTCCATGGCATGGACTTATATAGACTATTTATGCCTTGGAATAGTCTGTCTGGGAATAGGATCTGTTCCGTCACTCAGCATAGCTCTTTACCTCACTTGGGCAGGTACCTGGATGGGAGTTGCGGAACAGTCGAGGGCGGAGACTCCGCACTTCCCCACAGTTCTCCCCATGGGGAAGGAAAGGAGAGGTGCGAGGAGGCAAGATGAGGCAGGATGAGGCAGGATGAGGCAGGAAAGGCAGGGAAGGCAAGAGAGGCAGGACTGCTGGGTTGAAGAGGCAGGTGGTGTGGTACAAAGGGCCGACTCCAGGAAAAATAGAAGCCGCAAACGACAGGCAGGAGATGGGATGGCAATGAGGTGACGATGATAGAATAGGCAAGCTTCCCGGTGCACCAGAGCGCACCTTTCCCCTTTCTCCCAGAGCTACTTACCGAGACAAGCTGAGCTACGGATTACTGGGCCATAGCCTGGGTTTCCTGCATCGCGTGCCGTTCGAGTCTCGCGGAGCTGCGTGTTTACGACGAGGCCGGGCCGACTCCTGTTCAGGTGGATATGCTATGGCTGGCAGTTATCGTGACTTGATTTCGCAGGGTTGATGGGAACCCGAAGAACCGAAGCGAGGGCCGGCCGGATAGTAGCGGACAGAGGGCTGCTCCATGATGCAACTGCAGCCTAGCTACCTACCTACAGTAGGGACAGCACATACTGTAGTAGCATGGTCTTACACGCACGAGGTCACAAGGGTAAACAAGGCGGGGTCCAATCCCCTTCACATGCTATTGTACAGTACCTATTAGCTGTTATATGGGATTAACGGGCCGCCATTGGTCCATCTTACAAGTTCACAACAGGGGCCGCCAAACACTTTAGGGAAACCAGTAACTGCAGGCTGGCTTTGGCTTGTTGATCCATCACCAAGTCCATCACCCCATTACTCCATCACTCCTAGACGGCAGCTTGTTCTTGGACCCGACGTCAGAAAGAGACAAGCAAGTACTGTATTGTAACGAGAGCCAGGATCAACTCTCAGTGCAACCCTCAATCGGACCGCGACCAAGGAGAGCAGTTTAATATCTCCAACTATACCCCCTCCTCTCCTCAGGAACACTACTTCTAGAGGTTGCGTCTGATGCCTTGTTTGGGATTTCCCGTCGGCTAGTGCCACTTTCGAATGCACTTGGCTCCAAGCCACGAGATGGCATGCTAAACCTCGTGGCTAACAACCCCGGTAAGCTGCAACAACCTTGCGACAGCCATGCATCAATTTGGCCGCCTCAAGCCCGAAGGGTGGCATACATATTCCTCGCCAGCGGCAGCGCAGCTCATCGGTCGACTTATATGCGCCGGGCTACTATTGGCCAATGAGGCCTATGAAATATCAGTGGAAGCGCGTTGACCAAGGCGACAGCCGGCCGACAGTCCAGAACATCCCAGGCTTGCGAGATGATCGGGTCTGTCAGTCAACTTGGGCTCAACGAACGGCCTGACTTCCTACTTCATGCAAATGTTTACGCATCCTCGAGGAGAATGAAATGTACCCGCTATGGTTAACCCCAACCTCACAGACCGACGGTCTCGGAAAAGGGGGGTGGAATATAGCGATCGTGAAGACCTGCCACAGAGCTCAAGCCGCCTTTCGACAGCGAGCTAAGCAGCAGGAACCCAAGTTATTCTTGGACCTGTCGATAGGAAAATTGACACCATAAAACTTGATGGCTCCATGAGTTATCGAGCTGCAAAGCAATCAACCCTGACGAGCAGGGGATCGCTAGGCACAGATCCGTGTTTTGTGAAGAAGAAAAAGCCAAGGAGAAGTTGGGCGGCGATCGAATAAGTAGCCAGAATTTTTTTCAATGCGATCACGTGGTTTCGGTGGAAATGGCAGGCCAACGCAGGTACCTCCCAGACAGTGGAGTACAAGGCAGTGCCGCAAGTCTTGCCTGGTCCGTGCGCAATCAGTTGTAGATGCCAAGGTACCTTAGGTATCCGTAAGCCTACGCGCATTTGCCTTGCTTGTTCAACTCATCCTACCCTCAATCGGCACGTTTGATCCCCCAACAACAGTCAACATGGACGCAGCCACTCTCCATGAGACGAACCGCATTCGTGTCTCCCTGGGCATGAAGCCTATTCCTGTCCCGGGAGAAGCACCAACGCCAGTCGAGAGCCAAGCCACCGACGGCGACGATGAAGCACCAAGCACCCTCGAAAGTCGACAGGCAAAGGCCTACGACAACTACAAAAATGCCATGGATGCTGAAGAAGCCAAGAGGAAGCGCGAACAGAGGGCAGAGGCAATCAAGAAGGCGCGCGAAAAAGCTCAACGTTTTGCTGTCATGGAAGGACAAGGATTGGGAGACGCTGATGCCGCCAGCGACATGGATACCAAGTCATGGCTCAAGAATCAGAAGAAGCGCCAAAAGGAAATCGCGAAAGCTAGAAAAATGGAAGAGGAGCTTGCCGCTGCCGAAGCTGCGGCGGCCGCGGCTATTCAGTATACCTCCAAAGACCTGGCCGGCATCAAGGTTGCGCACGACACGTCGGCCTTCTTCGATGGAGACGAACAGGTCCTAACCCTCAAGGATACGACAATTGACGAGAACGAGGAGGAGGGCGACGAACTCGAGAACATCAACCTACGAGAGGCCGAGAAGCTGTCCCATAGACTAGACCTCAAGAAGAAGACCCCGGCATACAACCCCAACGATCTCGATGAAGATGGCCCAAGTGGTATACTAGCTCAGTACGACGAGGAGATTGACGGCAAAAAGACGAAGACCTTCACTCTCGACGCTAAGGGATCTATTGCGGATCTCTCGGATATCCTCGATCAGCCGGTCGACAAGACGAGGAGAGCTCAGAATGTTGACCTTGACGACATAGTCGGTAAGTGCCATTTCCTCTTCTCCATCCTGTAACGTTACTGATATGTCATACCTAGATGCCGCACCCATCTCTTCCGATTACATCGATCCTTCTCAGATTAAGGTCAAGAAGCCCAAGAAGACGAAGAAGAATAAGGGTACTAGACAGAGGCCGGTTGATGAAGACGACATCTTCCCGCTTGAACCCGCGCCGACGAACGGAAATGCAATGGATGTGGATTCAAACGAGCCTGCCGCCAATAAGAAGAGGAAGGTGGCTGTCGACGACTTTGTTGATGACGACGACCTTCAAGCCTCACTGGCCATCCAGCGAAAGAATGCGCTCAAGAAACGAAAGAAGACGCGGCCCGAAGACATTGCCAAGCAACTCAAGGAGCAGGAAGAGGAAGAAAAGGAAGAAGATAGACACGCTCCAGAGGGAGGGTTGGTCATTGGCGAGATCTCAGAGTTTGTCGCTGGGCTGAATAAGCCAGAAGACGAAGAAGAACGAAAACCCCGGAAACCAAGAGAACAAGCGAAATCTCAGGAACCCGACGAGGACCACCCCATGGGAGATTATGAGGGTCAGGATGACGAGACAAAAACAGAACCTTTGGTAGCCGGGGAAACGGAAGAAACTGGCGTGGAAGAGGAGAAGACTGTCGACCAAGGCATGGGCGCCGCTCTCGCATTGCTCAGAGAGCGCGGTCTTGTCGAAGACTCACACGGCGACGAGAAGTTTGCAAGCCTCCGAGACCGCGAAGAGTTCTTGGCAAGAAAGCGGCGACTAGAGGATGATCTGGAGGAACAGACCCGACTGCAGCGAGAGCGTGACAGGATGAGCGGTAAACTGGATAAAATGTCGGTTCGTGAGCGCGAGGAGTGGGCTCGCCAGCAGAACAACTGGCGCGAGCAGCAGCAGTCTCGGCGCATGGCCGAACTCTTCTCGAGCGGGTACAAGCCCAACGTCGAGCTCAAGTACACTGACGAGCACGGCCGGCAGCTGGACCAGAAGGAGGCTTTCAAACACCTTAGCCACCAGTTCCACGGAAAGGGCAGCGGCAAGGGCAAGACGGAGAAGCTGCTCAAGAAGATTGAGGGTGAGAAGCGACGCGATGCCCAGAGCATGTTTGATGCTAGCCAGTCGGCCGGCATGAGCTTGGCGGCACAGCAACAACTCAAGAAGCGGAGGGAAGCAGGCGTGCGACTGGCATAGGGCTCTTAATGACGAATAGTGATACCGGCTTCTTTTGGGAATGCAAATGCAAAAAAGAAAAGGTGCCTTTTCCCTACATCTCTACCAAGTGCTTGCGCAGACATCATCTCCCTGCTGACACCACTCCAAGTAAAGGCTCTAGAGATGAGGTTCGTGTGTCTGCTGTGCTACACTACTGACCCTAGGCTTAACCGCTCTTTCCTTTTCTCCCTATGCCCAGAATACGAGGTTGAGCTCCCTCTCTTGCCTTCCAGTCCCTGCCTCTCGACATTTCCCTTTGTCTATTCGAGACTGAGGTTGTGTTCGAGATCTACGTACCAACACAGCGGTTTACGCAGAGTCACTGCTTCCAGCGTCACGGTGGGTAAGTGAGGGTGTATTCGAACTGGCGTAGGGACATGTGGCGGTTTCTTCATATGCTTGCAGGACTCTCTTAGTACTTGCCGTTCCATTCTCCCTTGCTTAGCATGCGCCACCCATGGCTCAGCTCTCGCGCAATGATTGATATCTCCAGCAACAGCTCCTCGACCATTTCATTCGCCGACACAGACTGTTGAAGCGGCGGCAGCCTAGTAACCCCCTCGATCCTTCGAACCCGTAGTTTGGCCGGCATGATCGCCTCGGTGCTGCTCTGTTCTAGGAGCCTTCGAAAGCTTGGTACATCCGTGCCGCGGGCACCGTGCTGAAGCGAACGGCTGCTCATCTCGGCCATTGAGGACGATGTCGGCAAGGCTGAAGAGGATGGTCCACAACAAGACGTCATGTATTGTTTACCCTGATGTTTGAAAGTCCTGCGATTGTGAGTTTTGAAGCGCATCGTCGTCTCCGTGGGCTAGCTGGCTCTTATGTAGGAATGGGTGTTGGTTCGCCCTCGAGCTGAACTCACTCATTGTTCTTTGTACGGTCCAGCCTGATCCGGCTTCTTTCACCAAAGCCAGCCCGTGCGTTACACCAATGCTTTGTTTAGTTGCAGATGGAAGGCCACAGTGGTAGTGTTCAAGGACAACCCTAAGTCGAGCAAAGAACTTCAATCAAGCGTGGGCCAAATCATTAGCAAAATACAAGTTCTATGCAGTCTCGTCATTTCTATCTCCAATCGCATGCTGTCAACAGATGAAACGCCAATCCGACCCCGGACATATGAAAGACAATGGCCTCCAATATATAAAACCAATATGGAACAACGAATCTAAAGGGATACCTTTGCCCCAATTCCTTTGCCCGTATAGTGGACTTTCTCTTTCCAGTTCCCCATCCCTACTATCACGTCGGCTACAGCATCCAGTTTCAGGGTCCCTCCCAACGCTTCTTTGAGTTTTTCGAAACCAACACTGCCGAGTGACCACGATACCGGCAAGTGAGGCGATTGTGATCGGCCCGGAGGTATGTCAAATGGTTCGTCGTAGAGGACTCGGCCCACAGGCTCGGTATGGTTGTAGTATGCCGTCGCGTTTACCCAGTCAATGTAAAGAGTGTCACCTAGCATGGGAGATACTAGGCCGAATGTAGCAGTCGATGACAGAATGTGAAAGGTTGCGCCTGTTAAAAAGTGCTGCCCAATATCCCTGTCTTCCCCCGGTATCCGAACTCGTGGCGTAGGCACGGTAAAGTTGATCTTGGACAACGCCTCCCCAATCAGCGGCATTGTCGGGATGCTATCCCGATGAGCCCTGACTGTCAATGTTGTATTCTTCCCAGACACGTAATCCGATATCAGCCTGCGGCCCATTCTGCGGGCTCGTGTACCGCCGAATCGGGTCGGATCCCATGTGGCACGAACAGCGACATTGGTCATCTTGCCAAGGCCAATGTCAAGGTTTCTTGCAACTGCTTCTCCGAGTACCTCTCCCTGGCTCATAATGTGGATATTGATATAAGGGATAGAGGCGGTATACTGCGTAGGGTTTGTGACGTTCACAGTCGCTTCCATATGGATGCCCGTATCAGAGGTATTGAGAACCCGAAGATCTCCGACTTGAGGTTTCAATTTGGACAAAGTATTTCGGGGAACTCCTGCAAGACGTCAGCGCAAGTCCCCGGATGGCCCGCATGATAGTGATCGGAAGGAAGTACTTGATTTGCTAGGGAAGGTTTATGTGATCTCACAGAGACGAAGACGGACGTTTTACGGGAATCCTGCCTTCTGCAGGAACTTTCTTCACGTTGAACAATCCCAACACAGTCGAGACCTTGACGTCAACATCGGCATTGATGTCTAGCATGACATCCTCTTCACCAAAGAAGAGCTTTTGCATCACTTCACTGAAAATGTCGCCATCCGTGATATCGATTGGCGCATCAATGACACGGGAAGTGATGTTCAGTAGAGGTCCATCGACGTCCTCGAGTCGGCTCGACTTGGCTTCCTGCCAATGGCGTAAGTTCAGCTCGCCTAGCTTGCGTTTCTTATAGAATAAGTCGGCGTTGGCCCGAAGGCCCTCAACACCCAGATGCACACCATCGAACTCCGATGGAAGCGCCGCCAGGACTTCGGCGGTGCCCGATACACGAGGTTTACCGTCGGGGTCGTTTGCCCCCACAAATGGATTGGGTAGCTTAAAGTTGACGTTTGTTAGGGTAAAGTTGCGGATGAAGTTGTCAAAGGACGTCCCGGGGAACTCGACCGGGACTGTGATGCTCTCGAGTATATCGCCAATCCAATCAGGAGTATCGGAATCATTCAGCTTCTTTCCGTGGACAAGTACTGTAGCGTTCTCTCCATGAAGGTACTGCTTCATGAACCGATCCATGGGTGATGACTTTGAGTGCGGACAGGCCTGGGTGAGTGAATCTGGAATGTGGCTCATGATACCTTGTGCTTCCGCTGTGATGTTCGACTTGGCACGTAGGTGGATAGGGTATGTTCGGCCGTTGGCGACATTGATCGATGGCTGACTTGAGTTGCAGTTGGGCATCAGGACCTCAAATCCTAGCGGGGGTACCTCGAACGCGACGGGATAGTCATTATGAGCGACAACGGCCACTCGTGCGCGAATTGAAGTGTTTCCACTGGCATCCAAAACGTCGTGGAACTTGAGTGATTCTATTTTGTAACTTGGTATGGATGGAATCTTATTGGCTGTAAGGCTGTCAGTATTTGAGGCTCAAAGCAACAGGGAAGGCAGCGAGACGCGGAATAGTGGGAGATCTGAGGTGCTCTTCATTGGAGTAAAGTCTTCTCCCCAAAATACAAAGATGCAAAGGAGCGGTAGAGAGTATGACCTTCAAAAACCATAGATTCCATCACATCGTGGGTTCCAAGGGGGAGGATGCCAGACTTGACACCAATCTGCGTTTTAGCAACCACCTGGAGCTTCTTCAGGTTTCCTTCCAGCCAACTATTGACGACCTTTTGAAGCTTGTCGGCCTTTCCAGGCCGTAAGTCGGCAACAAAATCCAGGGCATTGTTGTGGCCATTGACGATATCAATGACCAGTGGTGGAATAACGGCAGTGCCCAGAGCATCATCACCAAACTGGGGCAAATAAACGCGAACGGCCGTCTCTTCAGTCTGGAGCTTCCGCACCAAGCCGGTAATCGCTTGACCAATTCGACGAGAGCTATCCTTGCTAACGCGGGAGCCATCTAGTCGCACGTTTGCCTGGATTCTAGCGCGCACTCCATCCGAGGTAATGCTCTCGATGCTGAGATTTGTAGGCTCGAGAACGGCAGCACGTTCGGCGTATTCTTTGACAGCGGGGGGAACCAGAAATCCAAGTAAAATGATCATGACAACCAAAGTGGCTAGGATGGCCATGGCAATGAAGGAAGGCCATCTCCATTGCGACGAGGACTTGGTACCGCGCTTGTTAGACGAGGTGCCATCTTGTTCGCCTGTTCCGTTTTGCTGGCTACCTGAATGGTTCTCCAGGAGGGGCGAAGACTCGGTGGGCGCATTCTCTGGCGCGGACGAGAGAAGAGGCGCCCTTTCCTCGGCAGCAGACATGATAAAGGGTGCACGGCAGAGTCGCGTGGTTGAGCAGGTAGGTAAGTATGTATGCTTCAGGTTGCAAGCTAGTTGAAGCCGGTTTGCGCAGTGTCGATGCTCATAGCACGGCCGTGTGATAGATGATCAATGATCGATGCCGCCTTGTTCCAACCCTGATCCGTCAAGCCCTCAACGACGACACAGATGAGACGCAGCCGAGGAGAGGAGCAAGTGTTGTGGTGGCGATGATGTTAAAGGCGGGTTGCGTTGGCAGCGCTGCGTCATCACCGAGTGTGAAGTCACGCTCCACACAGGTCCTGGCTGGATCCGATCCTGGGGTTCCGGTGAGACGCAACCCGATTGGCTCAGCCCAGCGTGCATCAGGTACTAGTGTTTCCTTGAGCGACTTGGATGCACCGGATGGAGCAACTTGCGTCCAAACCGAGTGCAACATTACTGCTCTCACGCTTTTTGGGGTACTTCTCTGTGTCATGTACCGGCTGTGGAGTGCAGCTGTACATTGGCTTTGAAACTGAAGCATCTCATCACTCGCCATGTACTGTACGGGCTGCCATATCATTACGCTAGCGTGTATCTTTATCGATGGCGGGGAAGCTGGGGCTAGTGTTGTGGTGCGCCACAGCTCAGCCCCCATGACTCACTACCTAACAGAGCTCCCAGAAGAAAAGAAAAAGACCGAGAATACCAACTACCTAGTTAGCTCGTAGCTACCTTATGTGTCAAACAGGTATCTTCTAGCTCTTCTACCTCTTATACCAGTCATACCTCTACCTGCAATTGCGACATCCCCTTCACCTTGCCATTCTACAACCCAATCTCATCAGCAAAGATGAAGACACCAGCGCTCCGAATTGCTCAGTCAGCCGTCAATGGCCTGCAGAAGCGGGCCTACTCCCAGGCTTCCTCAACGAGCCCCAGGCATCTCATGACAATCGCAGACCTCACTCCCGCCGAGTTGGCTAACCTCGTCCGCAATGCCGCCTCTCGAAAGTCTCTTGTCAAGGGTGGAGCTGCACCGGGCTCACCAGGCTCACTCAACTCCGGTCTCACTGGCAAGACAGTTGCCATGATGTTCAGCAAGCGAAGTACGCGAACTCGAGTGTCTACCGAGGCCGCTGTGACGATGCTTGGTGGACACCCCATGTTCTTGGGCAAGGACGACATTCAGCTCGGTGTAGGTTTCCCAATTGACAGCGCTTGGTTTCCCGCTTCTTGGTCTCAGACTTACAAAATAAAAGGTAAATGAGTCGCTCTACGATACCTCGGTCGTCATCTCCTCGATGACTTCGTGCATGGTCGCCCGAGTTGGTCCTCACTCGGATGTGGCCACTCTGGCCAAGCACTCAAGTGTTCCAGTCATCAATGCACTCTCGAATGACTTCCATCCTCTCCAGACCATCGCCGACTTCCTCACCATCCACGAGGCGTTCCCAGCATCCAACACTACAGGGGCCAGCCTCGGCCTCAACGGGCTCAAAGTTGCGTGGGTTGGCGATGCTAACAATGTCCTCTTCGACCTTGCCATCGGCTGCGTCAAGATGGGCGTCGACATCTCCGTTGCAACTCCCAAGGGCTACGGAATCCCGGCTGCCATGGAGCATCTCATCAACTCGGCCGCCAAGGGCGTTGAGTCACCTGGCAAGCTCACCCAGACCACCGTTCCCGAGGAGGCGGTCAAGGGTTCCGACATCTTGGTGACGGACACGTGGGTCTCTATGGGCCAAGAGGAAGAGGCAAAGAAGCGACTCCGAGACTTTGCAGGCTTCCAGATTACCAGCGACCTCGCCAAGAGGGGCGGTGCCAAAGAGAACTGGAAGTTCATGCACTGCCTGCCTCGACACCCAGAGGAAGTGTCCGATGAGGTCTTCTACAGTCCCCGATCTTTGGTATTCCCCGAGGCCGAGAACCGGCTTTGGGCTGCGGTTTGTAAGTTTACATGACCCTAGCCCACTTTCCGAAACATCTACTGACAAGATCAACCAGCGGCTCTCGAGGGCTTCGTCGTGAATAAGGGACAGTTGTAATCTAATGAAAATTGATCGCTTATGTATTTGCGGAACTTGCTTATAGCAACAATCACGAGTCTGGTAGGATAGGACGGCTATTCATGGCTGAGCACTGGCGTACGAACAAAAATAGTCATTGGAAATTTTGAATCAACTAAACCATATCCATTCCTCGCCGGACGCCGGGGGGCCGGACAGCCATTTCAAGACATTGTGACTTAGCCGGGGGGAAGTTGGCTGGCATCGACAACCTCGTCGGCCTCCTTGATCAGGGGCTCCTCGCCGCCATCGCTCAGGGGCGATCGGGGCAGCGCCATGAGACCGGTGCGGGCAGACTCGAGGATGCCAAAGGGCGTAACCAGCTTGAGGAATGAGTCGATACGAGATTGCTTGGCAGATCTAGCAGTGCATTGCGTCAGTAGGCTTCATGGAGGATTAGGGGACGACATTGCAACGTACACTTCGACAATGCAGCTGTTAGTGCTGATGTCAAGAACCTTGCCGCCAAACTGGTGGGCAAAGTAGGTAATGGACTTGAGGTGCTCGTGCTTGTGTCTCAGAGCCTGACTGGCAGCCAGCTTGCTAGGGTGGAAGTCCTTGGCCGAGTCCACGAGGCTACGCTCGAAGCCCTCGTGGGCGTAGTCGATATCTTCGGTCTCGCCAGCAGTAATCTCTCGGTGGTGGGCCAGAAGCTCTTCAAAGTACTCGGGGCCGAGGATGTTGATCTTGGCAAGCAGCAGCTCGCGCTGCACGAGGGCGGCGTTGGTGTAGTCGAGGACAGCCCAGACAGGAACGAGATCCTCGAGTTGTCGGCGGGCCTGTTCGACAACACCGTCCTGGCCGGTCAGGACAATGGTCATGCGGGAGAGGTCCTCAACCTCGGTGTTGCAAACAACAAGAGAGTCGATATTGAAGCCGCGGGCAGCGAGGATACCGGAGACGCGGGACAGGACACCGGGCTCGTTCTGGACGAGGCAGTTGAGAATGTGACGCTTGGGGGGCGCCATCGAGGGCGTGGGAGTCTCATAGAGGATGTTGGAGACGGCGGCCTGAGCGGACCAGGCGGTCGGCGAGTCGTTGGTGGGCAGAGGCGCGGAGCGGCGACGGAGAGCCTTGTAGGCAATGGCCGAAGTCGAGCTGCTGGAGCTGCATCGCACGGCTCCAAGACAGCTTGCGGGGGCGGACCTGGCGGAGGCGGCCCATCGCAGGGACGCGGTCAGGGGCCGGAGAGAGGCCATCTTGCAAGGACGGATTGGACTTCCGGGCCAGACAAGAAGCTTCTCGGGGGCGATTGAGTGAGGGCGGGGGATGGCAACGGATGGAGGAGGCCCGTGAGGAGAAGATGGGTTTCGTGAGTCAAGAGGAATGAAGAGGGCAGCGTCGAAAAAATCCAATGGGGGACTGCGACAGACGGCCGGTGACCGGAGGAGTACAGTACGAGCTGGTACCTGAGAGTGAGATAAGATTACCGTGCTGGTTCGGTACCCAAAGGTATAATCTACGGAAATAGAGCTACACACTAGCACCAACCTAGGATATGCGGTCTACGCCAGCGATGGTATCGCAGTGAACCGTCAGTTGTTCCTTATCCTCTAGGTCCAACATTGAGAGACTGGCCAAGGCATTCTCTCTGAACCTTGCATAAGCACGACTATAAAAGTGTATCTGTACGTAGTAAATGCGGTTGAACCAAGATATCCGGACCGTCAAGGAGATGCCAGAATGAGGCGAATAGAACTGGAATTCAACTCCACGCGAATCGGTACCCGTTGAGTTCAGGCACCTCCAGGCACCTCCAGGCACCTCCAGGCACCTCCATCTGTCCCATTGAATGCTAGACTTCTGGACCACCAAAGGCATCGTCTACGTCCAATAACCTGCGGTGTATTTCCTGCCCCTGCCTACATCCGGGACGATGAGCTGCAGCTTAACCCGCTGTCCGGTCTCGGTCCGCCAGCCACAGGCATGCAGGTGCCTGTGGCTAGTGGCATCTGGTCCGTGCGCGGCCACCTTTGTGCCTTGTCCACACAGTGGATCCTGAATACCATTCTCCAGCCTTCGTTCTTCACCACGACGAAATAGCCTGCGGTTGCTATTTTTGCATGGGATCATCGAATCTGCCACGCCCACCTCACTACACACTCAATTGCGAATTACGGCCAAGAACCTCGTCCTCAAGCGAAATCTAGGGTCTACTTCGAATACGTTCCACGCTGCCTCGCTTCCAGAGTGTGATCAGCAACCATGGACGATTCGGAGCGACGAACCGCGAAGAGGTCCCGTTTCGATCAGACCGAGCCTGAGCCCAAGCGGTCTTCTCGATTCGACCGTCGCTCGCGCTCGCCTCCCGCGCGCCGCAGTGAGCCGGGTAGAGATCGTAGCCCGCTGGCGCAGGACGGCGCGTCTGAGCCTAAGAAGCCGGCTGTTGATCCTGCGGCTGCTGCTGGTAAGTATTGACGGCGCTCGGCACGCCCCCGTCCTCCCTTTCGCGAGGAGTCGCGCACAACTTCCCCTTGCTCCTGTGCCTTCTCCTACTACTGGCATCGCATGCTAATCCATTTTCAGCTGCCGCCGCTGCTAAGATCAATGCGCAACTCCAAGCCCGCAAAGGGATCCAGCATGTCGATGTTCCCCCGATTCAAAACTCGAGCACGCCACCCCCGAGACCTGCGCCGAGTTCCAACAGCCCATCCACGCCTGCTCCAGCACTCAACGGCGAGATGTACGTTGCCGACGGCGATTATATCCAGGATATCGAGGTCAACGACTTGAGAAACCGCTACTTGCTGACCAAGGGGTCGACGCAGAAAATGGTAATTCAGCCTCTGTCAATCCACTAATCTTCCCAGAGCTGTTTTGGATTGCCCCTACATTCCATTCGAGAATATCAGCTTACTCGGCTTGATAGCTCGCATCAACACCCCCTTCGTTGCTCCTGCTGACTCCCGCTTGATTAGATTGCAGAAGAAACCGGCGCTGGTATGAATGTCCTTGAACGTTTACGTTCACCTGTGGAACCTAGTATTGACTTTTCAAGATGTCACAACCCGCGGAAACTACTATCCCAACAAGAGCTTGGCGACGGCGGCTGTAAGTCCTCCCATCCTGACTAGCGAGAACTGTACTAACATCTGTAGAACCCACCCCTATATCTGCACATTACGAGCACGTCCAAGCAGGGCCTCGAGGCCGCTGTTGCCAAGATCAACGAGATGATCCAGCAAGAGCTTCCTCAGCTGGTCGATGAAAGGAGGTTTCGCCGCCGTGATCAGGAACAAGGAAGCGAGCCTCGCGAATCCGGACGAGTAAAACCTACCCCTGTCTGTTACGCATGGGAGCTCTAGCAGGCTAACAAAGGATTTAGCGGAAATGGATAGAGGAGAAGATCCCAATCAGTCTCGAGCCGGTCCACGGATTCAACTTGCGTGCCCAAGTTGTGGGCCATGGCGGTGCCTATGTCAAGCATATTCAGCAGGAGACCGGATGTCGAGTGCAAATCAAGGGCCGCGGGTCCGGCTACCTAGAGGCGGCCACGAACCAGGAAAGCGATGAGGATATGTTCCTCCACGTTACGTATGTGTCTGTCCCCCTCTTATGCAGACACGTTTTGCTGATGCTTCTCCATTACAGAGGTCCGGATGCCGATATGGTTCAGAAGGGTAAGGAGCTCTGCGAGGACCTGATTGCCAATGTCAAGGAACAGTACGAAGAGCACAAAAGCCGCCCGCCTCGCCAAGGCGGCGACCGATACGGCGGTGATCGGTATGGTGGAGACCGCTACGGAGACCGTCGCGGCGAGCGACACGGTGGCGGTGACTACGGCCGAGAGAGATCCCATGGCGGCTCGTACGGCGGGTACGGCGGCGGATACGGCTCTGGGGCGTCCAACAGCCCTGCTCCTCCTGGTGCCACCAACAGTCCAGGAAACGCAGCTGCAGCCGCAGACTACGCTGCCCAGTATGCCCAGTACTATGGCAGCCATGATCCCTACGCAGCCTATGGCGGCTACAACAAGTGAGTTCACCTCGGCTCGAACCCCGGGTCCAACAAGTCCCCTCCTTTCGCACCACAGAGTATTGACAAGTCCGTAAAGCTATGTTGCCATGTACCAGCAGTACTATGGTGCACAGGCTATGGCCCAGGCTCCGGGCCAGCAAGCTTCTCCTGCCGCCCCGGGCCAATCGGCATCTCCTCCGCCTCCACCCCCGAGCGAAGCTCCTCCGCCGCCACCTCCTCCGAGCGCGGCTCCCCCGCCCCCTCCCCCCTCGGGATCGCCTCCTGGCACCGGGGGTGGAAGCTATGGCGCTGTATGTGGATGAATTCTTCCACCTTGAAGCTACATCCACATTTTCTAACCATGACACTAGGTTCCTCCCCCGCCGGGCCTCTAAATGACAGCATAGGAATTCCTCGGTTCACTGGTATGAAGGATCTTGAAGAAAATGGCTGTGCATGTCCACCCGTTTGGGCATGTAGTCGTGTAATGTCACGGTGTTGCATGTTGTGGGGAAGTTTGCGAGGTCTAGTTGGAGAGCGACATGAAAGGTCGCCGCGGCACCTTCGCACACCATCTAGCTCTATTCAAATTACGAAGCTTGATTTCAAGCTCAATCGCACTCTGTTGTTAGGCTGTTGGCTCACTCGTACTGTCTGGGATGTGAACGGATCTACAAAGTATCGATGGCGTAGCGTGTAAAAGGTGGGCACAGCGAACAATGAGGGGCATCATGGGGCTTATCGATAAGGACTTGTCATGGTTGCGATGTTGACATTGCCCTGTGCTGAGCTGGGCTGGGCTGGTCTGAACACCAACATGATTTCTCAGACACCAGGGAGTCGCAAGGCTTCAGAAGACCGAGATGAGCCACCAGCGGTACCCGTCGCATGACCCAGTCAAGGAGCCACATGCCATCTCGCTCAAGGTCCTTCGGTAGGCATCGCCACTCCTCTCTTGACTACTTCTCTCCGCCTTGAATGATGCTCTGACAAGTAGTCATTCCCAGACTGTCACGACCCTCGCTCGTCGCCCAGCACCCGATCGATGCACCTCTCCACAATGTCACCATGGCTTCGGCGGCCAAGCCCCTCCCGGTGCCGGCATCGCTGGCCTACCAACCCAAGGCGGATAGCACGAACCCATCGCCGTTCCTGCTGAGCCCCGTCGTCAACCTACCCATATCGTTTGGATCCGCCTACGTGGGCGAGACGTTTAGCTGTACCTTGTGCGCCAACAACGAACTGGCACCCGGCACGGACAAGCAGATTCGCGACGTGCGCATCGACGCCGAAATGAAGACGCCCGGACTAGGCGCCGTGCAGCGGCTCGAACTGGGCCCGGCCGGCGCCGGTGCCGGGGCGGACAAGGTGGACCTGGCCGTCGGAGGCACGCTGCAAAGAGTGGTGTCGTTTGACCTCACCGAGGAGGGAAACCACGTGCTAGCAGTGACGGTGAGCTACTACGAGGCTACAGAGACGAGCGGGCGGACGCGGACGTTCCGCAAGCTGTACCAGTTCATCTGCAAGGCGTCGCTGATTGTGCGGACAAAGGTGGGCGCGCTGGAGCCCGGCCGGCAGGGCCGGCAGCGGTGGGTGCTCGAGGCGCAGCTGGAGAACTGCAGCGAGGACGTGGTGCAGCTGGAAAAGGTGGTGCTCGAGGCCGAGGACGGGCTGGACTACCGGGACTGCAACTGGGCGACGAGTGTGCAGTCTAGTGGACAGGCAAGTGGACAGGCAAGTGGACAGGCGAGCGCGATGGCGAGGCCGGTGCTGCACCCGGGCGAGGTGGAACAGGTCTGCTTCCTGGTGGAGGAGAAGGGCAGCGGGCCCGGGGTCGCTACGACGCCAGACGGACGGATTGTCTTTGGGGCGCTGGGCATTGGGTGGAGGGGAGAGATGGGCAACAGGGGCTTCCTCTCGACGGGGAAGCTCGGTACACGCGTGGCTCGCTGAGGTGGTGATGCGGAGCGAGCAGTTCTGGCGAACTCCAGGCCTCCTCGGCTGCCGGCTCTCCTGTGAACAGGCGAACAGAGACCTCTCCAGCAAGATTTCATGGTTTACGGCTGCCACTACAATGTACGGATTGCAATGAGACGATGAGCATCATCTCCGCTCCCACGGTGCGAATGGATGGAGGCATAAGGGCCAAGACTGTGTGGGCTCGCCGCAGGGGACGATCGACTACGTATCACCGACGACGCTCACAATGCTGAGCAAATTGTCCTGGGACAGCGAGATGATGCGGTTCCCACTTGCCCGGGACTAGACTTGGGTACAGACCAGCAGAATCCGGCAGGTAATTCGTAGAGTACAAAGTATACATGGTGTTGGAGACGGTGCTTTGCAACAAACGGGAGCTTTTCCTGGTGAATTGGGATGTTGATATTGGCGGCACGATGGCTCTGTAGGTAATTAACCCAACCCAGCCCCCTCTTAAACGGTCTGGCAGCCATCACGTCGTTCTACAGTACAGAGTAGAGACGCCACGGAATCAGGAAGTGTGTGCTTTATTAGGAAACAGATGTCGCACTCACACATGGTCCGGGTGTTTAGTGTAGGTGGATGTGGTGCCGGCCTACAAACGACGTTGCTTCTTTGTGAAACCAGTTTCACAGCCCTTGTGCTTGTGTGACTGCCAAACAACAAAAGAAAGCACGGCCATGGGGGGGGGGGGGCGAGATCAATAGGCTGGACAGACAAGCATGACACATTCCGCCGTTGCTCCGGGTCCGATGCGTGGCCAGCAAGCCGGAGAGGCGGAAGGGCTGCAGGGTAGTTGGGATTCATGAAGGAGCACGAGGAAGACTGCTTTACCAAGAGCACCTTGGCCACGTGCGACTCCGTGCGCACAAAAGGTGCTGGGCACCTTGGCTATCAAGGATTCATATCGTCATGTCAGTCCGCCTCGACTCGGGGCCGCAAGTGCCGGGCGCGGACGCGGACGCGGACGCGACCTGAAACGAAAGGGACAGCGTTGAAGAACGGGATGATGGATGGTGGCAGATCGCCCGCGGCAGGGCCATTTCCGATCGCGATCCACCTGGAGCCAAGCAGCCAAGCGGCCAAGCAGCCAGGCCAGTGAGTGGCCAGCGAGTGGCCAGCGCGGACACGGGCTGTTTCCCAGGTGCATGTGTACAGATTACGGGTTACTGGATTGTTCACCAAGCAAGCCAGCTCAATTATGCAGGCCGTCCTTACATGTAAAGTACATGTATGCGTACCACGTACACGATGTATGGGGTACTATGTTGGTAAGGTAGGTAGGTAGGTAGTTAGGTAGGTATGCAGTAGCCCATGGAACGAAGCAGCCGGCTGACAGGCTCATGGTGACGACGATTGGATTGCCAAATCCAGGGACCAGTCCTCTGGCATGGCCTAATTCACGGTTGTCTACGGAGTACTCCGTACTATGTATATTTAGGTACAATGTCTCGCGTGTTGTTGGCCGTGGTGCGCCCATCCCATCCCCTAGGCTGGGAACGCTCGCGTGCGTCCGTTGGTACCTGCATCCATCCATCCATCCATCCATCCATCTGTCCATCTGTCAATCTCGTCCCTCTGCGTCTGCATCTGCATCTCGCGTATGTATGTGTGTGTGTGTGTGTGTGTGTGTGTGTGTGTGTGTATCGGCTTGAGGCTTGAGGCTTGAGCTTCGTTCTGCGACCAGCGGCCCAGCGCAGCATGCCCTTACCCCTGAAAAGTACGGATACACGCTACGTATGCCAAGGTGCAGTACGTCCTATACATAGTAAGCGCATCAGGTACGGCGATGCCCAAGACGTATGTATAGTAATCTGTAGCGCGGAGGTACAAATCGGTACTGTACAGTACTTGCCGGTCCAAGTGGGCCACTCCCTAGTTCCATCGATCAGGGATTTCCATGTTGGCCAAAGATGGGCTGGTGTGATGTTTCCTAGCTCAGCGGCGAGCCCCAGCGTGATCTTGCGAGACTTGGACGGAGCAAAGGGGGTCTCGGGTGGATAGCGCAGCTGAAGGCTCGTTTTAGCGAACATCTGTGCGTATGGGGCCCCGATCATGGGAAAGCGAAGAGGCCAAATGGTACGGAGCAGGACATATTGTCCACGATGCAGTACTCCGTACCTGGATGCTGCAACTGATATGCCAATGAGTAGTCACAGACAGGGTACGCCGGTATGCTTTTGCCGAATGGTGTTTCTGGTTCCTGGTCCCTGAACCCTGGTTCTTGATGTACATCCGTATAATCTGTAATCTGTGATGGCTCTGCGTTTTCGAGATTGTCCAGACTTGCTGCTGTTTTGCCTGTTCATGACTTGCCAGTTGCTGGCGTTGGCATTGGAACCAATCGGGGTATTGAAGTTTCCCGCAGGTGGACCGTCTCCATCAGAAATGGTGCCGAGAGAGAGAGGGAGAAGGGCAAGGTGAATGATGATGGAGAAATGGCCGGCGCGCCATGTGCAGCACTATACGGATGACAACGAGCATCGTCCCGAATCTGGAGACTGTGGGATGGAGATGCCGTTGTTGCAGCTTCTCAAGTTGGCTTCCATCTCGGCGTCAATGCACAAGGTACTGTACCACCTACCTTACCTTAGCATGTGCATCCCTGGCTCAGGTCTATGCATTGCTGTTGACCGCCCCGTCTTGCCGAGCCACGGAGGTACATACAGTGGGACAAGCAAAAGCAAGGTAAGCCTCTGAATGTCCCAAGACACCCAGGGCATCTCCACGTTGGTGACTACCTACCTTACTTACCTACCTACCTACCTACCTACCTACCTACCTAGGTACCTACTGTAGGCCAGCAGAGGCTCACCACTGATCGACTGGATTGCGCGGGCGCGGGCGCGGGCGCAGGCGTGCATTGGTTGGAAAAGTGCTGGTGCTGGCTGACCTCTGACCTTGCTCAGGTTGCGTTGTGTTGTGTTGTGTTGTGTTGTGTTGCGTTGCAGGAGGCAGTTGGCTGCTGGCCTGTTCATGCATCCTAAAGAAGCACTATGAAACTCGGCAATCCCATTGTCTCTTGATAGACCTACCTAGGTACCTACCTAGTAGGTAGTACCTGATTAGCACAGCAGCACAGATCCTTTGGTAGGAAGCCAAGGTACCTACTGTACATAAGGTACCTAAGGTAGGTACGGATTACAGATTGCTGCGCAATTGCAATACAAACCAGCACGTGTCTGCCTCGTCGGGTACAGATCGTCCTTTTCGGCGACTGCAAGTAGGGACCCAGTATCAGCTTTCCTTCCCGTCTTTTGCATTGTATTGGATTGACGCAGCTAAGGCAACCTAGACAGCCGAGGGCCGCCAAGGGGTGGGACGGTAATCTGTATAGTACATGCTGTATATCCAACCATTATCCTTCCACCCATCCATTTCCATGAATGTACGTACTGTACTGTACACAATCATCTGGACGCCTTAAAAGATAAATTTGGCCTGAGCCCTGAGTGTCAAGGTGCTAGCGCAGCGACGTGAGTACCATGTACATACCTAGGTGGTATGTAGGTATATATAATATAGTATGGGGGTGTAGGAGGCATGTATATATGCAAGGGCCAAGAGCAAAAATGGTACCTAAGGTAGGCTTCACACGGGGTTTCTGTACATCGTTCAAGGCCAACACTGACAAGACGACTAATTCCTGGCCGTCATTCGTATGTTCTACATAGTAGGCATCCCGTCAATACACGGCTGAGATCGACACCGCCGTTGGCCCTATCCAGGCGCGTTATCCGAAGGATGGACAGATTTCCACCGACGAGGTAGCATCACTAATAAACACACACATGCCATGGGAGTCTTGCGGAGGCTGACGTGCATTGGTGCTCCATACGCGCGCTGGTCAAGCTAGGTAGGTACCTAGGTAGGTAGGTAGGTACCTCAGGTATGTGGGTGAACTTTGACCTGCCAAATCCCGGCATAAGCCTGATGAGCCTGATGAGCCTGAGCTTGATCCTCAGCCTGTTTACGTAGGTAGGTAGCTATGCTCTCCGACGCGTGCCACTGGACGGGCATTTCTCCCACCATGCCCGCCTCTTGTGCGACTGGAAGCAGCACCAAGCAAAGAAGAGAAAATGAAGCAGCAGGTACTTACAAGTAAAGTACATATTATGTAGATGGAGATGCGCCATCAGGCACCGAATCCACCTGGAACCTGCGCGACCTAACCGGCTCAAGCCACCTCTACCTCTCTCTACCTTAGGTAGGTAGGTATCTAATTACTAGGTGTACTTAGGTGCTGAGCGCGCCCCCCATCACCACTGTAGCAGAAGGCGGCCCCCTGAGCCACAGGGCTTTGCCTCCTGGGTCCCCCCCTGTAACTTGGGCCGGGCAGGGCATCCTGCCATTACCTAGGTAGGTACCTATCTAGGAATGGATGGATGGATGGATTCCCCTACCTAGGTTCCCTTAGCTTGTCCACCCTGTTGCCCATCTTGCCATCCTCCACTGTTGCTGTTCGTGTCCGAATAGGGGACCCATCCACTAGAGACCACTCCAAATCCCCCCTCCATCCCCCATTCGACCCCTGTTCCATCCCCATCCCCATCTCCAACCCCGGCCGCTAAGCAAATGTGTGTGCCAGCTAAACTCAGGATAGATGCACACACACACGCACACACAAGACGCAGCACACACGCACACGCACACACACACACACACACGCATCACAACATGTACACACCAGAATAGCATATACATACATACATACATACATACATACATTGATAGTAGTCTGTTCACACGCACACAAAACACAATCCACCGCTCTCCACTAAACGCCACTATCCTACCTGATCCCCCGGTATTGCAGCATCCCAGCATCCCAGCATCTCAGGCACTTGCTTGTCCTCTGATCGACAGCCAATATCCTCGCTCGTCCGGCCGGCGCTTGTTGTGGTAGTGTTGGTGTTGATGTTGGTGTTGGTATTGGTGTTGGTGTTGCGCTGGCAGCTGGCAGTGGGCAACTGGCAACTTGCAACTTGTAATCTTCTTCTCATCTTTTGCTCATCAGTCAGCTTGAGTCGCAAAACTGCCTCTTCGCCTTTTTTTTCTTAACCTCTCATCTCTTCACCTCTTCCTCCACCTTCTCCTCCCCCTCC
>QUZD01000023.1:215803-475598 GCA_003693505.1 Pseudonectria foliicola | reverse complement strand
CGGCTGGCTCCCCCCCCCCCCATTTACCCCCTCATCAGTAACTAAAAGGTATCCTCCCTGCTCTTCCACCACCCAATCCACAACGCGTACTTTTCTGCGACGCTGGCTTGGCTGCGCAAAGAGACATTCAGGGAACCGAGCTCCGTATGTCGAACCCCCCCCAATCCTTCCTTTCTTTTCTTCTTGCTCGCTACCACTGCCTCGTCACCGTTATTTGCTTTGCCTGCCTCATCCTCATCTATCTGACTTTTCCGAATCTCAGCTCTCAGCTCCTAGGTCTCAACTCTCAGCTCTCAGCTTTCGGTAATCTGCCGTTCCATTCGACATCACCTCCAACTTGCCCTCTCCCCCTCCCCCTCCGCTCTTCCCGGAAACGAAAACGTGACGGCCCAGACTCGCTGCTTCGAGGCTGCCGTCGCCACCTCCGCCCCCTCCTCCTGCTTCAGCCGACATACCCAACAATTGACATGTCATGGAGCCCTCATCGATCCCTCTGGCCGACTACTTCTGGATCGCCGGAGTAGAGTCGATATCATACCACGATACGCCAACCCCCAGTACTCCAGGTCTCCCGGTTGAGACCACCATTGTCGAAGATGGCGAGCCCGAAGAAGACTTAGCCAACGGCGACCAGCCCCGTACGCCTGCTCGTCACTCGCGGCAGAGCTCGGCAAACCGTCTCTCCAAAAGCTCCGTCACCGATCGCTTCTCCATCTCCACCCTCGACGAGCTCGAAGCGACCCCCAAGAGCAATCGCAGTAGTGCAACTATTCGACCCAACAACCCTCCTCAGTTCAATGGCACTCCCGATACCCCCACTCCAGGCGCGCAATCGACGCCCGCCGTAACTGTCGAGCCCAGTGGGCTGTTTTCCATGCCCGACTTCGACTTCGATAAGGCCCTGGTCAAGTTCGCTGCCGAGCGAGAAGTCTTCCTAGAGGACCTGTCCTTCAGCGCTGGTGCCAAAGTCCAGGCGCGAGCCCCCATGATCAATCCTCGAGCCGAACGCATCCGTGCCGAGGAGAGCGAGCCCAACGGTCGGTTGAGTCCTCTGCGGAGCATTAAGGGTAGCATCCGCCGCAAGATGAGCTTCCGAGACATGAATAGCATGCGCAAGCAGCCCAGCACCCGAGTTGGCGGTGCAACAAGCAGAGCTGGTTGGTCTTCCTTGCCCCTATCTTGACGTCTTCTTCGTCCCTCACTCAGAACCGCCACGCTAACAAATACACAATGTAGCCTCGATCCGAACCACGAGGCGGCTGAGCAACTATAATTCCGTCATTCCACCCCCCGAACCTCTAAACACTGATCCCGACATGCACCCTCTTAAGCGTCACTTCGAGCCCGTCTTGCTGGACCGCTACCCCCCCAAAGAAGCCACCGATGAAGTTCCTCGGCGAGGCAAATTCCCGGATTATGTGCCCATGTTCGCCTTCCCCAACGACATTCAGATCGTGTCATCCGATGATCGACCGCGCTCTACCTGGCATGGATTTACCATGACATCAGAAAACAACACCAAACTCTATGGCATCACCATCATCATCTGGACTGCCCTTACCGCCGACGTTGCCGAGGAAGTCGAGAAGAAGTGCGAGCAGTGGCGGCAGAGCCACATGTCCAATGAGGAACGGGAGCTTGCCGCAAGCTTGGGTGTGCGCTTGGCTGGGGAACGAACGCACCTCTCCCAGCTCCTCTCCAAGTTGCCGACCATGCCCTCCGGATCCCCCGCCCGAGAACGACTAGAAGATCAAATCAGCACGGTAGAAGAAAAGATTTCTCTCATGACTGACATGCTCAGGCCGCTGAGACACGGCGCCGCTTCCAAGATTGAAGGACTGACGGCTGGAGAAAGCGGGTTGTGGGTGCCCAGAGCATATGGGATATTGGGCCGCGACGCTGCCAACATGTCGTTCTGGAAAGAATGGCTCAAAGCCGTCATTACCCCCATGACTGACGGTGGCGTGCTGAGAATTCCCCCGAGCTCTCCCAAGGTCGGGCGGTGGCAGCCGCTCGAGCGATACGTCGTCAATCTTTGTACCGAAGCTTTCACACCTCTAGGATCCACGACGCAGGTTGAGCTGGGCGTGCGGGAGCTCCGTTTATACGCCCGAAAAGAGGCGCACAATGAGTTGCCTGGCTCCAGATCGACTGATCTATACGCTCTATTCCGTTGTCTCTCGCTCGAGAATGTTGTGGCGCTGTTCGAATACGCCATGTCCGAGTCTCGCATCATCTTTCTCTCTTCTCACACCAGCATGCTCCATCTTGCCTGCCATGCCCTCGCCAACTTACTCTATCCCCTAAAGTGGGCCAGTATCTTTATCCCGATACTGCCTGCACGACTCTTGTCTGCGCTTGAGGCGCCCTGTCCTTACATAGTTGGCATCGAGCGTCGCTACGAGAAGATTGAACTTCCGGAGGATGACTACGTACTTGTTGATCTCGACAGGGACACCATCGATGCAACGCATCAGCCTGTGCGCTTGCCCCGACAGCATCGACGCAAGCTCATGTCTCTCCTCCAAGTATCCGCACCCCACAAGCTTCGCTACGGTGTCACGACCGGTCCTCCGCCATATGCTATGGAGTCCTTCCCCTACGACTCCTTTTCAAGCGAGAGCGGAGCCATCTTCATGTCTAGCACGTCTCCCAGTACCCTGGGTAAGTGGACTGCGCAGAACTCTTCAGGATTCGGGGAGCCAGACCCCCCAGCCCTCATCCATCCTCCAGTCTTCAATGCTTTTGCCTCAGCCGCTGGGGACGGTAGCAAATCAGACAGGCCCAGCACCGGCAAGTCCGGCAAAACGAGTCCTCAGTCATCCGTCTCACCTGTATCGGTCAACTTCCCCCCCATGCCGTCAACGCCCGTGTCCCGGAGCGACTCGGGCTTTGCTCTCACCGCGACACTGAGGGAGAAGCGATCGGGCCACTTTGGTGACGAAAAGGCGCGTCGCAGCTCATCCTTTGGGCTGGACAAACACCATCCGGCGGTGAACCGGTCCAACGGTCCTTTCCTCAATGGCCACCAGGCCAATCTATCCATTTCTGCCATCTCAATGGAGTCCCAGTCATCTTTTGGCGGTGGCGGCTATGCGCCATCTACGTACGCTCAGTCGACTATTGCAGCATCAACCATCATGCCCAGCATGCAGATCCAGCCGGTGCACAATACAGAGACGACCGTCTGGGTAGAGGGCCACTGCCTCAACTGGATTCCAAGGGACATGTCGTCAATCTGCACCATCTGCAACGATCACGCCGAGGGCGACGGCATCTACAAGTGCGCCAGTTGCGGCACCTTCTCCCATGGCCGCTGCCTTGGCTTTGTATCGCTTGTCTGCCCAGCAGCCTTCCACGCCGACCGCGTCCGCGCCGCCTTTGTTCGCTGTCTGGCAAGCCTGTTCTACACGTACCGCAAGCATCTTGGCCGGCCGACAAAGCAACAGAAGAGCAACGGGCAGCTTTATGCGTTCGACATGGACGGATTCATCAAGAGCTTGCCCTACGACCAGCAAGAGTACGCTACGATGATGCGGGAAACGCAAGGTATGTGACCAGTGTTGAGGTGCCCGCCCCCAAATGACCTTTCGTCTAACAAGAACTCTGTAGGTTTCAACGAGTTTATTCACGAACGCGAGATTAAGCCTCCCAATGACCCTGTGATCCGTCTATTCGACGAAGTCATCATGGCCAAGAAGGCGCGCGGCCGCACAGGCCTCACTTCCGGCCTCTCGCGCCTCTCCACGATCCGCGCGTCCCACGGCGCCTCCCTTCATGCCCCCGGTTACGGCCCGTCGCGCGGCGGCAAGAGCCAGTCGTATCTCAGCGACACCACCGACCACATCTGGCGCACCGCGTCCGTGTCTCTCCCCAAGGGCAACTTTCCCGGCGAGTACCGCTCCGTCGTCACCCGCATCCCGACCCGCCTCGACCGATCGCTCATGCGCGAGCCTCGCTCCATCCAGGGGTTGCCTCGCGTCGAGCAGCGCGGCGCCCGCGGTCTTGTGCGGAAACAGGTGCCCAGCATGCTGGGCACCACTCCCCCGACCTGAGACGAATCCTCCCTCGTTCTACCGTTGCCTTGATGGCGAGATAGAAGCACACAGTCGAAGCTAGAGAGGGAAGGATAGAATTCACAGTCTGTACGCAATCCGTCCGCGAAAGACACTAGGAGACGCTACTCCTAATCGCGCCGTGACGGGAGGATGGTAGGACCATGTACATTACGATACCACTTTGACATAACCAAGTGCTCTCTGCCTACCTAGGTATGTACCGAAGGTACAAGGGGAAGATGCCCAGACACTAGGTGTATAGCTGGCGGGGGCATACGAGATCCCGCCATTGACTGGGAATGGGCAATGTGAAATCGCGAGAGCCTGTTGTCTATACGGGGCTTGGATTCCTGAAAATACCGGGCTTCATCTGCCCAGACGCGGGCCCTGGCATTTTTGTCCGACTTTTGAAAGGTACACGTGTAGGATCATCAAGCATCTTCATCTTGGGGGAGTTTCTGGGGTTTGCGTGAACCAGCAATCCGTACATACTATGCTGTTGCCTCTGAGACAGGCAAATACAGCTCGAGGCATAATTGATACATAATACCTCCTCCACAAAGCGATGCCTGCCATTTCTATGCCATGCCATAAGCTGCTCCTACTCTGCCTTGACCGGTCTCTCCATTCTGATGGCCTCTACATCCGTGTCCTCCCAACCAATGTTGCCGAGTATCTTGCCAGCCAGCGACGCATAGCTTAGATGTCCGCTCACCAAGTCACCGACGTTATGGTTCTCGACACCGTCCGCCCCTTGAATTTCTTGTAAGCCGGCCACGCCAAAATGAAGATTGGAAGTTCGATAAAGAAACCCCAAGAGGTAGTCGCTCTCAGAATACACATTCACCAGACGTCCGGACACGACGCTTTTGAGCGTCAACCAGACCCTGCTCTCCGAGGGAGCGGGCATGCCCATGAGCACAACTGATTCGACGATGCCAAACTGCCGACGTTCGGCAAGAACCATGAGACAGGCGTAGATTGCTCGTGCCGCTAAACTGTACCCGATGAGTGATACGGGGCGATCACCTTGTAGCTTGCTGCGCATAATGGCATCTGCAAGAACAGCGCCGGCCTTCTCGGCACGCACCATACCAATGCTCCATGGATTATCAATGATTTTGCTAATTTTCAGAAGACCGCTAGGCCATCTAGCATCCATGAGACTGGAGAATACTATCATTGGCGTTAGCAAATGGCGGACAGACCTGATGGTTTCATGGGTCATACTTGTTCCCAGGCCAATCTCGCTCCTGGCCTCACTCCAAGCTGTACTCTTGATGACCGTCTCGAGCGAGCTACCGAGGTTTGAGAGGGCAGATGTTTCCCATCTCAAAGTATACACTTCAGCTTGGTTGCCGATGAAATTCCAGGGTCGTGTCTTCTCCGAGTACCAGCCGTCCATAGTGATAACAAGGCGAAGCCTTCGATCTTGGTATGAAACCTGCCTGGCGTCAAGATACTCGGTAACAATTCCATCTTTTACAGGCAATAGCGCAAAGTCCTGGATTTCTCGAGCGAACGACTCAACCATCTTATTTGTCGGTCTTGTGCCGTATATTCCGAACAGCGAACCGACGGCGATGCCATTGTCGGACATGGCGCCCAAGAGGCCCGCAGCTGTTGAGGGAGCGAGTCCGAACCCGCCATGGACTGTTCCAACTCCAACCATCGTGAGAGGAGCGGCTAACTTGAATCCTTTTGTGGAAGGGCCTACAGAGCATGGGATCCCAAACTTGGTTCTCCGAGGAGGCTTATTTTCATCCGTGGACTTGTCCGCGCAAAGGTCTTGGGTCGCCTCAAAGGCGACTTGGCTTAGACCTTGGGCAATACGCATCTCCTCAGCTTGGAATGCCTTCAATGGAAGGTTCAACGACGACGTGAGGTTGAGTAAGAGGATTCTGGAATTTGCGCTGTACTCTTGAAGTGAAAGAAGAAGCAGGAGTACAGCGTGCAGCAAGAGCTTGCGTTTCTCAAGGGAAAGAGTCCAAAGAGAAGTCGGAATTGGAGGGAAGCGGCGGGCGAGTTCTCGATCAAGGTGGTCTGAAGGCACTCTTGGAGGGCCTGCTAAACTTATTAGTCTATCTGCAACTGTACAGCGACTGTTTAGGATGAAGCAAGGAAGTACGGCAGCATACCTGTTGATAAAGTGAGGATTTCGCGGCCGCCCCCTCTCCCACCTCTCCCGCCACGAGGACCTCGATTACCGCGGCCGCGGCCACGAAAGGCGGACGGCGCCGAACCGGTTTCAGTCACACTGATATCACGTATTCTCAGAAGAACGCCCGCTTGCCACTTGCGGAAGAAAGCCAAAGCCTCTTTTCTCAGCTCTTGAAGCTGGGGAGTCATGGCTTCCTTTTCTTCCTTTTCAATAATCTGGTGGGCTTTGGTGTAAGAGACAGAGGTGGTCTTTGTGCTTGCAAGGTGCGAAATGTGGCTCTGTCGGTGCAGCAGAGAGAGTGACAGCCAGTGTCGATGACCATGCTCCCCCTGAACAGGGCTTACGGGGGGAGAGTCAAAGATACTGCTGATGCTGTTATGGATTTTCTCAGTAATAGCACTGATGAGCGTCGTCAAGTCGTTTCGTTCAGCAATCGACATGGAACCTGTTAGATCAACAGAACGACGAGGTGGTGGATGACCACCTCCCCGGCCTCCTCGAGCCATGACGTTGCTTTGGCCACAGCAGCAGAAGACTGAGGCCTTGGGTACTATTCGTATTTGCGGCTCTTGGTTTGATTTTGTCCCAAGTAGGTGGCCAGGACATTGACGACGGAGAGGGTTGCCGAGAGCAGCTGAAGTGAGAGGTCGAGGATGGAGGCAGAAGAAGAGTTGAGTGGCGAGTGAAGAAGATATGAGTTGATGGCAGCCAAAGAGGCTCTTTCTATGTAGATAGAGTAGGTGGGAAGGCAGGTAGGTTATAAAGGTCAACGTCACCTATCCGAGTTGGGTAGGCAGCCGGCCTAGATGATTCAGGTACAGAAGGAAATGCTGGAAACCGCAGCCATCGGGCACCAGATTACTGCGAGTGAGGCCAATGAATGGAAGGAGGCAATCACGTATTGCCAGCTGGTGACGGCAAGAGCCAGCCGGCCCCGGACCAGTCAGGACCGGCGGTAGGTTACACATGTGCGATGCTGGGTGCTGCCACTGCCTCGCGACTTCTGACTCTGTGTAGGTATGTTCGCCTGCGCCAAGTTGTCGACTTGAACGTTGCAATCAGAAGTATCCTGCCTGCTGAGAAAGGCATTCACTCCCTTGATACTGTATCAAGCGAGCAAAGGGATGCCCTCCTACCTTGTGTGCTTTTCAGGCAAGTTAGATACCGACCTTACCTGCCTAGGTGGTAGGTAGGTCAACAGCTGCGATGTTGACCCAACTTGACTTGAATTCCAATGACACGTCCCAAAAATACATGCAACAATCACCGAGTGCTACCCAACGGCTCCGGGTCGTTCGATGCTCTGGCAAACAATCAGCCATGCTCTAATGTTGCGTTTGCGTTCTGTTTGGGGGCGTTGATGCCGTCGTTTGAGCTTCTTTTATCCACCCAGCCCAGTATCGTAGCGGGGCCCTGGTTACATATTTGGATGTATGAAATTATCAGGGCCATTTAGGATGCTTCGTTCGGTTGATCTTTTGGCAGGGATCAGTCGGGTATCTACGTGTCTATGTTTGAATCCAGAGGTATGAGGAGGGCATACGCAGGTAACTGTAACAAGTGAGACAGTCATCCTTGAAACAACAGCTCGCCTTGTGCATTCAGGCTTTGTGTAACCTCACATCTCAGTAATGGAAGCAGTCAAAGACTCTCCAACGGAAGATGCACCTATCCGACTCCGTGTCCTTGTTGATTCGACGAATCAGCCAGTCTCGGCACTTCGATGTTCTAGTCAAACTCATTCATGAGGAAGAAGCAGCCCATTCACCAAGTACCTAGGTAAATGGAGGTACATACCTAAGGTAGGTAAATGGATAACGTACTTATGTCCCAATCCCTTCACGCACGTTCTAGCCAGGGCAGGGCATCTCTAACGCAGCTCACACCTTCAGCCCCCCCCAGTCACTCTCCGAGTTGGTGGTAACGGTCATGTGCCGGTTGTGCAAAGGACGGTATTACGTGCCCACACCTAGGGCATGGGCTCGCGTCGCCAGTCTTGGCCCAAGACGTTTCTTCCTCGTCTTCTTCTGCACCGGAATCGACATCGGCGACCTCGGACAGTTCTGGGTCAGGCATTACTCTCCAAGGGCGCAACACATCATCTTGACGTTTGAACATGACTGAAATGTCTCTGCCGGCCCCCTGCTTATCATCCGAAGCACCGATGACCATGTTTGCAACACAAATGTTGAGCATCTGAATATTCCATTGGTGGCTGTGATCGGCCCGTAAGCGTCGAAGCAGAGGCATGAGCGATTCAGAAACGAGCCGGTCAGCAATGTGCTCCATCTCTTGACCGAGATTGAACACGAAGCTCGGCAATGGACATGACCTAGAGACTCGGCCATATCCTGCATCTTGGTTGAGCTGCGTCCACGTCCTAAGTGAAAGCCGAAGGCTTCTCGGTCGCGCAATCCACTTCTGGGCGCCAGGGGTGTTAGCATTATCGTCGGGAATGACAAGATCTACCCTCATTCTGCGGATTAGTGAGCAAGATAGTTTGTGGAGCTCTTCTGTTATCTGTGCTGAGCCAGTCAAGCCCTTGTAGGTATCCTCGATGCCGATTTGGGTAGGTATGTTGCTCGCATCCTTGACTTCCGTAGGGTTTACACCATGAAGCAGTCTCCAAATGCGCAGCCCCACGCCTTTCTCAGCTCCCGGGCCCACGAGAAGCGTTTCAAGCTTACCTGGGGTAATGTTGGGGTGAAGTCGGACGTCACGAACCGTCACGGCAGACCCTTCTTCTTTGGCCACTCCAGATGCGATGTAAGACTCAAGAATCTGCACGGTTTTGGAGCCCAGACCAGGGATCTTCTGTAATGGATGAAGATCCATGAACAACACCATGTCCTCGTCTGACCACGCTAGTAGCGTCGTCTGGTTACGGGGCTTATTCTTAGCCCCAACCAGCTTGCTCAAAGCTTTGTTGGTTGCTATGCCGCACGTCGAGGTAATCCCAAAGTTTGCCTCCATCTCAAGCCGCAGGTGCTGGCCGAGGTGCGAGCCAAGTACAAGCCGGAGGTACGCCGGATTTTCGACCACAGCATCTGGCGGAGCAGCACCCTCTACACAGCCTGCGACACTTGTAAGATCACAGTGGAAACCTTGGCTAGGGTTGGTCCTCGACAAGCAGAAGAATGAATCAGCCAACGATCTTCTGTTGAGGCAAAACATGTTGTAGTCGACCAGGTCGGTCACATCTGGTAAAAATGTCAATTACCGAGCCCACAGTTCGAGGAAGTAATGGTTTCGAACCCATAAAGACCTCATCCAAGCCTAAGCGCTCGACCTTGTGGTTCCAAGAGAACGATTTCAAGAATTGGAAGAGAATCTTGCTGATATCGCGGAAAGGCGTCAGGTCTTCGCCATCAACAAGGACAAGATTGGGGCATATCCGCTTCGCCTCGGTGACGGACATGAGCTTGGTCAGCCCATAGCTACGGGCGATGTAGTTGCACGTTGACAAGCAGTTCTTCTGCTTTACGCCTACGGGCAGTGATTTGAGACTGGGGTCCTTGTTCTCAAAAACCTGGGCGTAGAAGCAGTCATAGTCCTGTGGCTGGTGAGCGTTGGCCTTGACCAAGTGGTCAGGGTACGATCCCAACGTACAAACTGAAGAATGATTCGGTCATCTCTTCGCTTAGGCAATACGTTAATGGGCAGATCCATCCTGCGGTAGAGTGGAAAGTCTGGCAATCAAGGCGCGTCATGGGCCTGACTTCCCCGGCCAAAGGACGCGATGTAAGATGGAGGGACGGATCTGAATGGATATTACAAAAAGATGGTGCGGCAGATCAATCCCACAAGTCAGTCGGCCTTTTTTTCTTCTCTTCCTTTCCTATCATGACCAGACCCTCATCAGCCTGTCGGAGAAGAGATCAGTCTAGATAAAAATGGCATTCGAAAAGCAGGCGAGAAGGAGATGGCATCTTACGATAGGTAACTAAGATTGGAGCAATGCCCAACGATGGAGACAGTTCAAAGATTGAGTCACAATGGTACTGTACTGTACTTGGGAGGTGGTGATGTACTGTAGCTTCTTCACAGTGCTGGCAGCTGCCTCCAGCTGCGCCATCAGGTTTAGTGCGCCTCCTCTGTTCAGAGAGCCAGATCTCGCAACGCTCATCCTCGCAAAACCCAGCAAGGGATCTATTCCTGACTCGACTTGTTCCTTCACCAACGAGCAGATCCCAACACGGCTCTTTGTCACGTCAGTGCACTATCTACAGATTACCCCGTACAGTAATTCCGATGCATCCAAGCGAGCGTATTGGAGGTGTGCTCCCCTGCGTCTCAGCAAGCGCGCGTTGAAGGATAGATGCAATGTCTCACCAAGGCGTCTACGACTTGGAGCTACGTATCAGGCTCTTTCAACCAAACGAGAATGAAGCTGGCCCATGATTCCGAGACTCAACATTCCCCTGCAGGTGGCCATGCTTCTCAAGGAGGGGGTGTCAAGGATAGACAGGCAAGACAGGGCCCAAAGGCGATTCTGCTCCGCTTTTGTTTTGAGACGGGGTTCGTTTCTGCCGCAAGGGCCATCGTATACTACGCTGGCCAGCCAGCCAGTGTTTTCATCTAGCCGCCGACAGAGAGCCACACGTTGGCAAGGTTGGACAAGGTTGGACAAGGTGGGTATTGTGTGAGCTGCCCTGGTTGCCCGTTTCCATCAACTGCAGCGTGTGGCAACGCCGGCCCAGAGCCAGAGCCAGAGCCAGAGCCAGAGCCCAGGGCCCAGGGCCTGCTCGCGCTCGGGATGCACAAAGGACAATGCTGGGTTGGGTTGTTTGTTGACGTGCACGCACCCACAGCTAATAAGCCCAAGCCTCGTTGCGACTACGTATCCAAAGTGGCCACTATGGCCAGAGCCACGGCTCAGCCATGGGATGAAGCATGGAGCAAAGATGTCTGCACTATGGGAGAAGGCCGTTGCCACTCGGCGCCGCTGCAACTCCAAGCTCGCCTCTGGCCGTACAGTATGTAGGCCCAGATGCGTGTCATTGTCACAGAAAATGCGACACTGATCCGTCGTGCAGAACAGGTGCAGGCACCAGTGACAACGATTTGCCTCTACTGTACAGTACTGTACAGATTACGGCCCTTCCGAGGATAGACGCCCACACAATTAGAAATCAACCGAGGAACAAGAGGGCGCCATTGGAGCACATACGGGCATAGACAAGGATCATGCTGCAACGCAGCGCTTGCTCCTCACCTGCAGATTCTAAGAATAGCCAACCAGAGCACCGGCCATGCTTCCGAAACGGTGCCTCCGCCGTGCGTCTCCCAACGCAAGCCGTCCTCCCTCGCCCTCGCCCTCGCCCTCTCCCTCTCACTCTCACTCTGTTCGCCACATCCAACCCAACAACCCTCCACGCGGAGACGTCGTCCGCGGCTACAAGGCTTATCGGAACATGCCATGGACAATCTTGGACACAGTGGCCATGCCTGCCAGCCATGTATATACATCATGTACACGGTGGGCCGGCATCACACCGCATGCATGGTTAGGGGCGCTTGCTAGGGCCATCGGCTGCTGTGAATGGTTGGATTCGAGCCATCATCACACCCCATGAAAGAAACGCATCACCTCGTATATACATAGCCATGCCCCCATTCTTGCCGTTGGCTTTGTTATTTGGTCTTTGCTTGGAATCCCTGGTGGTTCCAATCGCTCGGTAACCATAACGTCAGCTCGGTTGGCGCAGCGCAGTCCCTCTCTGCTGGCTCAGAGTTCTTCTTCTCTTCTTCCGCTCATTCGTCCCGGTTCACCCATCTCTTGACTCTCTTGTCCACAACCCAGCCATAAGCCATAAGCCATGGCGTCGCAGCAGAACCCCCCCAAGCGACCCCGCCTGTCTCTTCAGATCAAGACGACTTGCAGCCCAGTAACCAAATCATCAAGGGCTTATGCGGCGGATATCAAAGACCCTACCGCTTTCAACACCCTCTCGAATGTCTATGTCACCGCGATTGAGAGAGCAACCCCTGTACAGCCAGAGCCTGTGACAGCTATCAGTACCCTCCCTGGTTCGACCTTGGCGGTACCCACGATAGCGCAGAAGCATCTCGGGCAAAATGGCACATCCCCTTACACGTCCTACTATCCCGATACCCCTCTATCGGCACAGGCACCGTCGCCCTCCAATCTAGAGCTCAAATATCCTAGTACTTTGACAGAAACGCCGCCATTGTCGGCTGTGGGTGGTGAGACTGGTGCATACAAGCCATTTAGCTTCTCCTCGACAGACATCACGGCAAACCGGGACAGCCAGAGCTCTGTTTCTCGCTATATCCTCCCTTCCAACGCTCCTGGCGTCGGTCCTCTGCCGATGTATACGCATCCCCGGTCTCTCCGCAGCATTCTCCGAAACTCACCACTACCCCCGGATACCGCAATTCCGCTAGACTCATACCGAAGACAATGTGGCCGCTTGCAGGGAAAGAAAGCCAAGAGAGTTGGGTACACGACACCATTGACCCAAGAAATCGTTACCAACAGGTACACGAAATCACACATCGACCTCCTCGTCGAAGAGGCGTCCCCAGGATCACCTCCAATTCCATCGCAACCTGAAAGTGTACCAGACTTGGCTGTTAGTTTCACGGCCAATGAGATTCAAGATGGCGGCCGGACCCCGGGACCATTCGAGGAAATGCGGCGGCGAATGGCCGGGCTAGCGCCAGGGACTCCGCATTCACCCGTCGAGTCAGAAGTCGTGCAAAAGCGCAAAAGGGGCGTTGACAGAAAGAGACGTTGGGTCTGGACTATCGGTCAGGATGACGACGACGACGACGAAGTAGGCGGCTCCATTGCTGCTCTGCGAGCAGAAGCGACAAAGACGGAGGCGCCCGACGAGGTTCACGTGCCGATTGACGCTGCCTTCCCAGAGATCAACTGTGTTAGCACCCCGACGCCGAGCATTGAAAGCTCGGACTCGGGCGGCGAGTTCTTCGACTGCGACATGTCCGACAGCAGTAGTTGCTCCTCGGGGGACCACAGCCTCGCCCCAACGGATCCAGACGTCGACCTGAGGACTCCTACAGCGCCAAAGAGACTCGATCAGCCCAGTGTTCAATTACTGCGAGATTCGCCGATTCCTCCGGAACTAATAGCGGCTGCCTCCTGAAGGAGGGGCTGAAGAAGGATGGATTCAGGACCCCGAAAACGAGCCCACGACTTATTCTTCTCCATGTATGCATCAATGCTGGGTCATGTTGTAATGTTGGGCTAGGCGCTCCGGTTCTAAACGGGTTTCTTTCCGGAACAGGTTGCATTGTCTTTACGGTTAAGATACCTCTAGCATGGTTGGGAAGGCATTTGAGAACATTATATAGCTCATCGATCAAGAGTTTTAAAACGTCCACGCATCCTGCTGTGTAGCATGATTGTAGGTAGAACGTGGTTCAATACGTGTCACGGATGTGAGATCTACATGATGATTCTTAAATTTGAGATGAGAGCATAAGAAAGCTAAGCTTATTACAACGGTCGACTATCTCGTCGACACTGTGGCTTGCTCATATATACTCGGCTAAAGAACGAACATGGCATTAAAGTAGTATTCTGGCAAAGCTGTCTCGGCCCTCCCACGTATCCGGCGAGGGGCTTATGATTTGCTCAACTCTCGATTCCGAGGGCCTTGACACCCACAACACGTCCCTCGGCTACGGAGATGACCCAATACTCAACTCTGGTGTGGTCGCGTACCACACGGTACACACGCACGTCGTTGCCGCGAGTGGCCTCGCGCACAGCTTCAAGCACCTCCGTGTACTGTCCCTTGGAATCCCAGTCGAGCGGGTCGAGGATGTCAATCTCGGCACTGGCAGCGTCGGGGTGCTGAATCAGCTTGGCGAAATCGGCTGAAGAAGGGCCAAAGCAACGTCAAGTATTAGCGTGGTGCTTCTGCCAGGAGGGAAGAATATATCTCCAGCGAGGACAAAGACGTGAGAACATACCTTCGGCGGGCAGGCCATCTTTTCCGTCGTACTTTAGGGATACTTCCTCAAAGGGCTCGTCCGCATCGCTGACGTATACAGCACTTTTGCAAACCTTCTGGATGGGCTCGGGGACCGTGCTGCCCTCGTCGCGCGCCTTGGTCGTCGTCGCCTTCCCTGACTGCGACTTGGCCGCTGCGGACCCAGTGTCCTGGTTGGCCTTGTTCAGGAACGACATGTAGTCATCGTCGCTGGCCATCTTGAGCGGTTGTGTCGTGGTTAGGCGTCGGCGAGGAGGTTGGAAGGCGGCGGCGGGGTGTTGCTGGGGGTGGCAGTAGCTGAGAAAAGGCGCAGAAGCAATCGCTGGGCAGCGTAGGTTGCAGTTTCTAAGCAGACGATCTGGATTCGTTCGTAGTTTCATGTGTAATGTTGGAAGAGGGGGCAGCTTGTGTGTCACTTGTTGGCGCGGGTACAGGTTTGGGCTTCGTCCGATCAAAGGCGGGGTGACGTCAAGTTGAAGATGATACCAAGAATGGGCATGGACGGTACAACAAGCATTCATTCAGTACACTACTGGTTGTAGGCATTGCTGGCTGAGCCAATCATAACCTCGCAAGCATGAAGGCTACTGTGGCCAATCAAGAGCCCAGGACCCAGCAAAGACGGCACACATAGAACATCAACAAGGCTTCATTTGCCAGGCACGCTTCATCTTCGCAGTCACGGAACAGGTCGAGTAAATTAACATTGGGAATCTCGTTAGAATTTTTGGGGATCCACTCTTCTAGCTGGACTTTTTTACGTTCATGCCAGTATGAAACCGAACCCAGCCCCGAAACCAAGGGCGAGCCAACCCTCGACACCGTTGCAATGACCAAGACAACAAAAGAAGAAAGCTCAAGCACCCGCTTATGCGGAGGCGAGATCCTTCTTGAGGGTACCCTGGTACTGCTTCTTCTCCGCAGGGGTCTGGAAAGCACCGTGTCCAAACTCGGACGAGGTGTCGATCCACTTGAGGCTGACCTTCTCGAGAGCCTTGCGAGAGGTGTGGGTGAACATGGACTTGCGGAGAGTCATGACACGCTTCTTGGTACCAGGGATGGAACCCTTGACCATGACGAAGTCGTTGTTGACCTCACCGTAGCGAACGAAACCACCGAGGCTATTGGGATATCGTTAGTACGCGATTAACCACTGAACAGAGAGGGGAGTAGACATACGGAGTGATGGTCTTCTTGGTGACATCAATCTCAGTGGCGGCGTTGTCGTCAGCATCACCACGGCCGATACGGTAAACCTTGTGGTTGACCGAGGTACGGTGGTGGTAACCCATCTGACCAGCACGGGCAACAGTCCACTGGACGTGGGACGGGTGCCAGGCACCGATACAAGCGACCTTTCGGAGACCCTTGTGAGTCTTGCGAGGAAGCTTCTTGGTGCCCCATCGGGAGGTGACACCGTTGAAACCGTGACCCTTGGTGACGGCGATGACATCAATCATCTCATCCTGCTCGAAGATGGTGTCGATGGAGACGGGCTTCTCGAAGAGCTCCTGACCGTAAGCGACCTTGTCGGCGATGGAGCCACCGTTGACCTGGATCTCCATGAGGTGGGCCTTCTTCTGCTTGAGGGGGGTCTTGCGGATCTGGGTGTGGGCGAGGACACGGACGACGGTGCAGTACTTCTTGATGCGCTCGAGCTCGCGGGTGATGGAGGCACCGCTGTTCTCGGAGTGCTTCTTGGCGTACTTGGTGAAGGCCTTCTTCTTGCTCTTGTACCAGTTCTTGTAGAAGCGGCGCTTGAGCTCGTCGGACAGATGCTCAGCCCAGACGGTGGTGAGGGATCGGAGGCCACGGGGGGTCTCGATGTAGCCCACAAGACCAACAACGATCATCTAAGAGATGTTAGCCATAGGCACAAAGCCAAGCGGGCTGCATTGTTCGTACAGGTGGGGTATCGATGATGGACACAGCCTCAACGACTTCCTTCTTGTTCGCCTTGGCGCCGGGTCGGTCGAGGTCGCGGACGATGGTGGTCATACCGGCCTTGTAGCCCATGGCGGCAGTCAGGTGGACAGGCTTCTTGGCATCGTCCTTGGGGAAGCTGGTGAAGAAGCCAATGCGTTAGCCATCATGAACCCGCAATGCATTTTGTCTTGCTGGCGATGGCCAGGCAGAGAAGGAGAGACATCTTCGTCGCAAACGGGGGAGTTTTTTTTTTTCTTTCACTTACGACTTGACCTTTCCGCGGTGACGGGCAGCGCGCTTCCTGGGCAGGTAAGCCAGGGAGCCGTGGCGAGGAGCCTCATACTTTCGGTGCTGTTGATGCTGTCAGTATCCAAGGCCTCATTGATGTCGTCTGGCATCAATCTCTACTCACACTCATGGTGGGCGGGCTGTGGTGGTTGACGGGGGGTTAGTATGAAGTTGACGAAGCCTGCGTGGTGCAAGAAGAGTAGAAGGGGATTGAAATAATTTGTGCGTGAAATTTTAAGCGAGCAAGCGATGGTGCCGTGTGTGGCCCGTGCGCGGGTTTTTTCCACCACAAACCCCACCAAGCCTCTCGCAGAGTCTTCACCGAGGGCCCAACGCTCACCGAACAAGTGGCACCAAGCCACCAACCAACTTAATGTTTTTTTTCTCACCGAGCGAGCTCCTGAGTCACGTGATTACACATACTTCGTCTTGGGATTGAGCCATCCCGTGAGTCGATCTTGTGTCCCAAGCAATCGTTCGCGCTGCGCGAGATAGTCCCGTTTTATGTTTCAATTTAACAAGCTAGTCGAGTTGATGATACGAACGGCGTCCAGTCATAGCCAAGAATTGTAGACAATGAAGAAACAGGCAGAGGCAATGAAGAGACCGAACCCCCAGTTTGCAGACGCCTCTTTTAGCGTCTTTCAAAGAGACAAAGGAAACAGAACCCTCCGAATGGTATACAGGTAACTAAAATCACCGATTTGACGTATCAAGAACTCTTCGCTTCGTAAGGAGTACGACCGAGTCAATCCTATTCGACCTTGGGCGTGACAGTCGACACGCCGTTAACGCTTGCACTAGTGGGCGTTGCCGTCTTGACGTCTCCAGCAGCCGAGCCAGGGCCAGAGCCGTTCGTAACGAGCACGGCCTTCTTCTCGTCCTCGCCACTGTCATCGTAGTCCTCGTCAACTTCCATCGTTCTGGCGGCCCGCTCGGGTTCGGCAGCTGGGGCGGGGCGGGCTGCGGGAGCATGCTCCATGCTCTGTGGCCGATCTTCTTTTGGCGTGGGTCCGGGCTGGGGCTTCTCGTGGACAACTCCAGACATGGGAGTTGGACCCTGCTGCATAGGCGGAAGATGGTTTGATCCAGGGGCATGGCTTGGGGGATGGTGGGCCGCATCAGAGGGATGGTAGTTGTCACTAGGGTGGCGTGGCTCCTCGGGGCGCCTTGGCTCCTCACGACGAGGGTGGTCATCCACGCGACGCGGCTCTTCGGGGCGGCGAGCCTCGGAAGAGTTGCGGCGATAAGAATCGCGAGGCGGAGTCGAGGGTCGTCGGTGTCGCAGATCATCCAGACGAGCACGGTTTTCTTCATTGGCCTGCTTCTTGGCAGCCGAGTCCTCTTCCCACTCCCGCATTCTCTTGGGGCCCACCGAAGGTGGACGATCGTCGATGCGCTGCATGGCCGCTTCGGCAACCGAAGGAGGGCCGGGAGGACCAGGTGGGCCATTGTCCGGAGCTCCCGGAGCCGGCATTTCTGGGTGGTGAGCATACAGAGGCCCAGGAGCTTGGTGTTGAGGGTACGCTGACTTGGGAGACGGCATCCGGTTGTCGTGCGCTGCGCGGACATCGGGTCGAGGACTGTTGGTCGGGCGGAAGGGGGCCATACCGTTGGGCGGGTTGGCACCGTTTGCATTACCAGAGGGGGGGGCCGACGCCGAGGGTGTAGCACCTCCCCAGTTGGGGTTGATGACTCTTCGCTCGCCAATAGGCTGGGGCTGAGGAGGGGCAGGAGGAGGCTGCGAATACTGATGTCCTTGCACAGGGGGCGGCGAAGGGCCACGACGAGGCGGTCCGTTGCGGCTCGGGTCAGAGTACGACGGACGCATCTGCTCCTGCTGAGGGCTGGCTTGCCGCTGCAGGGGAGGAGCTGGGCCTCGGAACTGGTCACCACCACGAGACTCGTAGGGGTTCGGCGGTTGTGGAGGCGGGTTGACGTTTGAAAGTCCTCTTGCCCAGCCTTCTCCCGCGCCCTGAGGTGGCGGCGGCGGCCCAGAGGAGGGAGGCTGCTGAGCTGAGCCGCCCCATTGCGGTCCAACAGGACCGGCGGCCTGGTATGCTTGTGGGTGAACATCGGCAGGCTGGGGTGCAGCAGGAGGCGGGCCGCCAGAATTACCCCCGGAGCGAAGAAGCTGAAGGCGAGCCTTGATATGCGGGTTACCTGGGTCGAGCTCCGCGGCTCGCTGATAGGCATCCAGGGCATCCGTGATTTGGTTGTTACAGCTCTCGTACTACGTCATGGGTTAGCGCATGTTAGGATGGGAATACTGTGCATCAAGAGCGAAACTAACCAGAGTGCCAAGATCATACCAAACCTCCGAAATATAGGGGTTTAGGCGGATGGCGCGAGAATAAGCATCGAGCGCATCTCGGTACTGATTGATCTGATAGTAGAGGACACCAATGGAGCACCAAAAGGTCGGGTTCTTCCCATCACGGTAAACCGCCTGCTGGTAAGCCTCATATGCCTTGGGGTACTTTTGCTGCGACATGTAGCATCGACCCAACAGGTACCAGCTCTGAGCGTCCTGGTTATCTACGGAAGGAAATCAGCTCCCGATTCTCGGTCGCATCACGGGCGTTAGGCTGGGAGAGATACATACCGGCACTGACAGACTTTTCCAGGTACTGGATTGCACGATCCTGGCTCTCGTAGGTATTGGATTGCTGATGGTGCAGCCATCCAAGCTGCTGAAGAACCTTGGCGTGGTTGGGGGAGTGATCCAAGACACGTTGGTACGCGGCCTTAGCGCTGTCAAACTAGAGCGGGAATTAGTGAATGATGTAAGGTTTACAGATCACTGCAACCTACGTCTTTCTGCTGCTCATGGACGTGACCGATTTGGAACCATATGTCCTCCTGAGTCAACGGGCCAGGTGGAGAATTGACAATGTATTTGAAGCACTTGATGCTAGGTCAGTGTACAAGCTCGGGCGGTTCGATGGTCGCGTCAAACATACCTCCAGACTTTGGTTGTACTTCGACTGCTGCTTATATATTATGCCCAGGCGGAAATAAATCTCGTTTGCCTTCTCAAACTCGGGCTGGATGTGCATCACCTGGGAGAAGGCTTCTTCGGCATAATCGTAGCTCCCGTAACGGTCGTATAGAATGCCTATTCCATACCAAAGCATAGGATCCTGTGGAGGGGTTAGAACCCATGAGTCAAGAAAGCGCGTGCATCATGATGGATGCGAGTCAGGAAGAACAAACCTTTGGATCTCGAAGGTTCACAAGAGCCTGCTGGTAAGCATCGTAGGCCTTCTGTAGGTTTTCCGTCATGAGATAACAGTGGCCTAGGGTGCGGGTAAGTAAAGTGGCAAAGACCCCATAAGACATTCCGACGTTGCGACGTACCAAGGTTTCCCCACGCTTCACCGTTGTTTTGGTCGAGCTGGACGATGGCGCGGAAGAATTCAAGGGCCTTGTCAAAGGCCTCGCGACCCTTGAGTAACATTCCGATCGCGTTCATGGCGGGAGTCGAGTTAGGGTTTGCCTGAAGAGCGCGCTCATAGGCATGCATGGCCTCGTCAGGTACGCGCAGAAGCTCCGAAAAGCTTCCTGAACAGGGGTAAGCTTCAGGTCCAAAGACGTTGCGCCGGGGAGAACCTACCGATCTGCAGCCAAACAGCTTCATTCATGGCGGCAATTTGATGTGAAGGCGCAAAGTGGCTGGGTTGAGGAGGGGGCGGAGGTGGAGGCACCTGGCCCTGATGCTGTTGCATCTGCATCATGGTCGGCGATGCGTGGTGGTTCGCCATGGCGATGAGGGCGAGCGACTAGGGCGCGACAGGGCGTTGGGCGGCGCGCGCAAGACTGGTCGAGAATGACGCTGGAAAATGGAAAGGCCCCAGGCAGTCGCGCAGGGTGCTCCGAGTTTCGCCAAGGGGTTGCCTTAATGATGGGAGGGGGGAGAAAGCGGTCAATGTCCAGCAGTCAACGGGATGCAGCCGGAAGGATGACGAGGTGCGAATCCGACGCCACAGCTGCAGCTCGGCCAAGGCACGGGGGAAAAAAAGAGTCGTGACAATGGATGGAGGTACGGTGATGAGACAGAAAAGTCCCAATGATGGGTTGCGCGTCGATGGAGATGGCCCGAGGCGCTGAGGAAGGGGGAGAGATTAGGCGCCGATGAAGCCGTGGGACAGGCGACGAGATGGGTGGAGGAGAGAAAGTGAGGAGTTGGGAAGACGCATAGGTTGGTGGAGGAAGGACCTGCGCTGGCCTCGCAAACTCCCCTTACCCAGGAAAAAGGACGGCTAGGCGCACGGCGGCGTGAGGGTCCTGAGGGATGAAGCGAGAGGGGCCCACCCATGCATTTCACTCTATTTACGTGTGCGTATCCGGGTACGTACCGGCCGCCCTGGGCTTGCCGGGAGTGCTCCCCCAAGTCGCTCCCAATCCTCATGGCCCATGCCGGAGGTACGTATCCCCCCCCCCCCCGGCCCCAGCTTGCTCACCTTACCTCACCTCACCACGCTCACGCACCGCACTCAAGTATGTACTCCGTACTGTACTCAGCTCTTGCACGCTCACACCTCATATTCATCGCGCTACGCTACGACGCTAGGAGCAGTACGCTACTCACGCCGCTGGCCGCCCGCCCACAACCACAACCCACAATCCTGGCCCCAGCAGCCAAGCCCGCGCCGCTTGGCGCCCCCTCCGGCGTCAGTCAGAACTCCCCTGAGCATTTGAGGCACTTGGGAGGATCGGTACGTACCGGCTACGTAGCTTGCGCGCTAGGGACGCAGCCGGAGTATGAGATAATTAGGTGGGCCATGGTCGCTTTGAACCCCCGACGAGTTGTTGCTGTCGCCACAGCGTCAGGATGGCTGGTTGGAAGATCTCTGGACGGGGGCATCAGTTGGTCATCATGCCGGATTGGCCAGGCGCCCGCAACTCTTGCGTGCAGTTGTACATGGTTTGCAGTTGTTGCCCCGAAGCTGAGGAAGCAAAGAGAGGGTACCTATTTATGAAGAGGAACCCGAGGGTCTTACCACGATTCCTCGACGGCCAAATTGTACACAATTCCTGACTCTACAGCAATCTGTACCGACGTAGGTTTAAGCCGGCATGCACAGAGGCCGGGACCAGAGCAGCAGAGCATATACCACGCGCGCAGGACCCTTGCGGAGAAGCCGGGTGAGGCTATTCCAGAATCTGCAACGGTCCTCTGCTGCAGCAAAGCCGCACGTTACCAACGACCTGGAGAAAATCCATATGCGTCTCATACTGCCACAAGGCTCGATACCCGGTGGCAGAGGCCATCCAGGATGGCCTTTTTCCAGCTACTTCTCTATAGAATTGTGATTTCGCCATGGTAGGCATTTTGCAGGTCAGTTGGAGTAGGAAACATATCTTGAAATCTGTATCCGTAACTGAGTGTGCAGAGGCACAGGCCACAAAGTCGCGCACCTGAGTGAGGTTGTGACGCCTGCCCGTCACCACGGCCGCCAAGGCAAACAAGACGGTGCCACTGAACGACTGGCCTCCGCCCCGACGAAGCTCCATCTGTGGCGCAAAGCACCCAATTGCTGGGTTCATTGTTTCTTTGCACTGGTACGGGAGTGGGTATGGATTTGTTACTGGATGCGGATGGAATATCACGATGACTAAGGTACGGCTCATTACTTCTTTTCTTGCCTTCCATGGGCTACCCTACCAACAAACTTACTGCATGAAACAGCGCGGGTGTAGTGGGCAGGCCTCAGTGCCTATTGGCAGACGAAAGCTCGTTACTGGACGCTGGGAGAGTTGCTTACGCGTGCGAGTGCTCTGCATGTGTGTATGTGTGGTTGTTTGTGTGTGTGTCTGTGCGTCTGTATGCGACTCTGTGCATAGGCGTAGTGGTTTGTTCAGCGCAATGTCTGGCGCACAGCATCAGCATCATACATGAGGTAGTCGACGTCAAGAGTGCCGATCGTACCTATACTATAGGCAGGCATCCGCCAAACCGGGCAGTGTGGACGGGAGGTGGTGGCAGTGGTGTGGCCATCCTACAACTCTGGAAATCCTCAGCACCAAGTAGTCTATCTATGTCTGTCTGTTGCTTTGGACACTACATCATCATGCACGGCTTCAAGAGTGCGTGGGCGTGATAAGGCGACAGACGACAGTCGATACACGATAAGCGACGTATCGAGGTTACACAGCAATGACAAGCAGCTGAGTGGAGGGTCAATGAAGGAGCGGGAACACGAATAACTTGGAGACTGATGGGGTTTGGGATGGAAAACGGAGCTGGGGATGGCTCATCTTTCCACCGCATGCCCTGCCAGAAATGGTGCGGCAGCCACTAAGCCCTTCCGGAAGCTGCCCACGTGTATTCGAGGCGGTTGGATGCTGCATTTGAGCGTTTCGGGGCTGGATGTCATCGTTGGCTAGCTCGCTCCGGCTTACTATGTACCAGTTGCTTTCCTTGGTCCATTGATCCATGCCTTGCGTACTGTAGGGAGGCAGGTAAGTTCTCTTTCTTCTTGCGATGCGCGCTAGAAAACAGACATGGGCGGCTCGGCTCCATGGATGTTGCGTGTGGTTCGTGGTGCGTGGTGCAGAAGCACTAATCTACCTACCCGATCGACCCTAGTCTCCCCACTGCCACGGTACGGCCTACGCACATAGTACACGGTCTGTTGACGAAACAAGGCTGATGAGCGGCGATTCGGCTGGTTCATCAAATCCTCGCGGAGGCAGAGGTTGGTTTCAGCTCCGCGATGGAATAAGCGCCAGCATACGGATACTCCGGGCGCACACGCCAACCCGTCTACGTATCTATTCCCCCAGCAGTACAGATTAACTTACTAGGTACCTTATGCAGACCAATCGTCCACGGCGCGATTCAGGCCAAATGAGTAACTGGCTCAGTGAGCCGCCGTTACAAAGCAGGGCATTCATATGTCGTGCGTGCAGTATCTCATATCGGTGTACAGATTGCAATGCAGGCGCCGATTGCTCCAAGCAATGCCGTCGCTTCTGATCCGTACAAAGTACAGTACTTCGGGATACTGGTGCGGGAATCTATCGACGCGAGACTGAGAAGAGAGGGCACAATCTGTCGGCTGTGGCCCCGGTACTGTACGGACACAGTCGGTCTCGCTGTTGGTTGGCAGGCACGGCAGGTTGGTACCAGGGAGGATTGATGAGCCCAGCAAGGCAAGGAGAGAAAAAGAAAGGAAACGAAAACCCCCACCGGGGGCTAGTGACGAACGGTGATGTCGACCGGAGTGGACTGGGCTGGGCGTGTGCCCGTGGCATTGACAATTGGTAGGGTGTCAGGGTGTGCAGGCGGGTGTGTAGGTCTGCAGCAGCGCGACTTTGCGACTTTTTGCGGGGGTGTGTGAGGCTGTGGAGCTATCACCCATGCTGTGCACACTTAGGTAGTTACCTACCGTACCTATCTAGATATCCAAGGTAGTACTTTCCTCGATGTACATACTTGAGGTACGTACTGCGTACTCCATGAAGTGTAGCAGATCTGGCGAGATACATGCCCAGGTACCTACAAACTACGTGCAGTACTGTGGCAGGCATGGGCCTGGTGGATTGTGGATGCATCATCATGAGTGGAGTGCGTGATGTGTGGGGCCTGCATTCAGATGGGGAATGAGATGGGAGACGGCGAGATGGTTTCGTGGGCTCTGGTCGCACGGGAAGGAGGCACCAAGCCCAGGGTCAGGGTGGTGACTGTCAGGAGGGTTCGGGGCGTTGGGGCTTGGCGCTTGGGGCTTGAGGAGGGTGTCGAGGGCGCGGAGTCGCAAAGTAGGGGTGTGGGCTCAGCGAGGTCCAGAGCGGCGCGCTAGCTGCATGTAGCGGCGCTGCACACTCCTAGGCAGGCACTACGGACTATCACCACTACTTACTGTATGTACAAGTACAGCACAAAGCACTTGTACCAGAGCAGCCGGGGCGCCGGCGGGACCAGCCACAAGTCGACGATGAGCAGAAAGGGGAGGCAAGAAAGGGCGAGGGTGGGGAAGGGGGCCCTGTGCGCTCGCTGCTTGTGCTTTGTACTCTGTGCTCTGTGCTCTGTCCTTCACTCTGTCCTGTGGATACCTAAACCGGAAGAGCAGCAGACACGCTTGCATTGCACTGTAGGCGTGGGCTGTATGCTTCCCAGAAAAGGTGTATGCCGATATGCGGAGGCAGAGCGCGCTACACGTCCAACGCGGTGAAGGTACTGGGTACGTCTCTCTCTCCAACCGTTGCTAGGAGACCACCACCTTGGCTTCTGTTTCCCACAAGTACAGACTACTATGGTGCTCCATCGGCAACTCCATAAGGCACCTTACCTACTACTCTGCACCCGCCCAGCTGCGCGACATCTGCTACCGGTATCCGAACCTCAAGCCAAGGTGCTTCTGGGCTGTGAGCTGTGGGCTGTGGCTGCTGGACAGGGATGACAAGCTGCCACTGCTGCCACTGCTGCCACTGCTGCCACTGGCTGCTGCTGCTCCTTGCTGTTATGCAATGCAATGGATGGCCTGCAAAGGCACTAACTGCTATAGATGCATGCATTGCGCAGCAGCAAGCAGCAAGCGGCACGCGGCACGCGGCACGCATGGAGCACTGGGCCCAAAAGCCCGACCACTACAGTCCAACTGCAAGAGCCCGAGTCTTCGTATGCGCCAGCGTTTCGTTTCTTTTCCTTCCATCCTTCCCCTTTTCCTTCTTTCAGCTTCACTTCCTCTCTTTTACATGCCTAGGTAGGTACGGATATGTTAGAGGACAATGTCTCGTTACTTTGCATACAAGCACACCAAATAAACAATTACATGGGCAAGAGGATGGACGGGCAAATTGCATGCCTCCCTCGAGGTAGCCACAGCCACTGGCAGATGCCAACCGTCCGTTGCCATAATCAGCTAACGGACTTCTCGACACCTTCTATGCCACAGCTATCCGCTATATCTACCTCACAGATGCCCCCGGTACTCACTCCCCCTCCGTTCCCACTGAAGAAAGCAAGACCACGTCTTCGGCAGTCATTGATGCTTACCTAGCCTTGGCACTTCTGGGGTAGACCGAGGCCAAGACTGGAGGCCGAGGCCAAGGCCAAGACCAAGACCAAGCATCAGTCGTCGACTGTACTATTGTACCTATGTATGCAAGGTGGTCTAGCGTCCGAGCCCTTCTTCAGCGCCCTTCACCGAAAGAATAAGATGCCTCATATAAGGCCCGTGTGCTCCATGCAGCCCACTGTAATCTGTACTCGGGACATACCTACATAGTGCTATGGTCCATACTCCGTACCCCGTAAGTAGATGCATGCTGCTGCATGCATAGACGTACATTATCTACCAGTCATCTTGTCGCCAAGAACAATCGACAGGTGCCTTAGGTAACAATGCAACCCACCAGGCGTATGCTTCAGAGTGTTGGCGGTGACCAGCGCGCTGCATCGTGACGCCTCAACGTTCTCCATGTAGGGACGGGGCCTCCCCGTCCAGCTCGCGCAACACCAGGCAGAGGCAAGCGTTGTATATTTTCCAGTATGTACAATGACCGCTGGACAGAGGAGAAAGGGGTGGTTACCGGTGGCGTCAAATCTCGGGGGCTCGCTGTGTGTGTTCGTGCCATGAGATTGCCATTGCTTTTTCTTGCCCCTTCCCTCGCCTCCCCAGCCAGGCATCTGTTCAAAACATTCGCCGGCGGATCTGATCCATTTGGAGAAGCCGCGTTGTGATTCTTTCTTTGTTTTGCCGGGGCCTCGCCTGTCGATCTCGGGCGATTCTTTGGAGCCGGCTTCATTTATCCTTTCTTTCGTCGTCGGATCAATCAGGTATCTTCCCCGTTCGCCAGCGCCCACGTTCCGGCTCGTCCCAGCAAGTTATTGTATTGTATCCACGTCAACAGCATTTAGCTCGCGGATTCCAGCAGTTTACAGATTACTGCATCCTTGCCTTAGCTACGCTTGCCAACATACACGTACACAGACATGGCGACCAAGGCGCTGTCACATACTTGTCAGGAGATGGGCTTGTTCCCTCCCCGTACCCATCAGTTGGCTACCTACCTAACCAGCCAGAGATGGTACGGTTATACATAGAAGCTGGCTACTGCAGTAGCCAAGCATGTTGTGTCCAGCCCTTCGTCCCTTGATACGCCAACGACTCCGACGACTCCACCATCTCACCTCTTCCCTCATGCGCTAGGCCTGGACCTAGGAGAGCCCCCTTGCTGCAAGTCACCTCCCGGATCTTTCACAGATCGAGCCAACCAGCCCCGTTATTTGCTGTGCTGTATCTTGTGTGGCCATTAGCAGCCATCGCAGCCTGCTGGTCACCTAGCAGCCCACCCGCTTGCTATACATTGATCCCTACAGCCCACCTGACGCAAATCACCGAGTATCGAAAGAAGAAAATGATAACTATAGAGGAAATAAGCCAGCTCTCACATCTTGCAAAATGACCCACCGGCAAATTCAGCATCGTCGGCCACCACTGCTGTAAGTGGATGCAAATAGGCTACGTCCTGTTGCCATGGCTGTTGCAGAGGCATTCTTTGGAGGCCATTCCATTCTCGCTAAAGCTTTCCCTACCTTGTACAATGCACGATCTGTATGCCATCAGTGTTTAGATCCAATCAACAGCAAATTTAGTTTTTCAGATATGTCTGAACCGAGTGAGCTCTCAAGCCACGGGTAAGCAGGCATCTTGGCACCCAAAACCCAGTCCTACGTGACTAGCAGCTCGCGTATAAGCCACCATCACCTCCGAGAAACGAGCCGCGGCCGTGGAACGCTACCAACATGCTGAGACAGAGAGTGTCACTGGGTTCCAACCGTCTCCGCTGTTTGGAATTGCCGCTCGTGCCCCGGTGTGTTGCACAGGCCGGGACTGGGGAGAATGCCACCGTTTCAAAGAAAAATGTACCAAGCGGGCTGGGGTATCATCATCAAGAGCTTGCACCGTTCATTCAGCAGCTGAGAGGTTCTTTCCACGACTGGTGGACACAGTCAGTCATACTCGGATGTTCCTGGGCATCAATCAGACCATCAAAAAGCAAAATCAATGTCGGTGGAGAGGCTCGAACTCTCGACCTTTGGATTACCCTGATCTTGGATCAAGTCACATGTGATATGAGACCAACGCTCTAACCAACTGAGCCACACCGACAACTGATGATGATTGGTCATCTGATGAGTTCCGGGCGGAGAAATTGAGGCTCATGTTCCTTTAGCATGGGATGGACTGGAAGGAAAAGATCTCGAGTCTGGGGCAGCAAAAAGGGATCCCCGCTCAGATGAGAGAGAGTGATGAGTTGTCGGTGGAGAGGCTCGAACTCTCGACCTTTGGATAACCCTGACCTATGGTCAAGTCATGTGTACTATGAGACCAACGCTCTAACCAACTGAGCCACACCGACTGATGCTGGGCTAGCCCGCATCTGGATGATTGATGGATGCAGGCCGAGATAATGACTACTAAGACCAGTTGGCTAACAGGGAAAGACGAAGGTGCGGCTCGGCAAGGCATATAGCGCGGATTTGGGTTTGGTAGGGTTAGTAGGGCAGTGTCTATGTCCTAACACGCTCACTGTCCTTGATGTGCTGCAGTCAAGTTATTAAACGATAATCTTGTTGATGGTACAGTACAGGTCGAATGCAGGGAATAGCATAAAGGTAGTGACAATGATGGGTGATGATGTCCATGCATGCATCTCGGAACCTTCTGTTGCCATGACAAGACCCTTGGATCGGGTGCAATTGGACGGGCTCCGATCGGCTTCCGATTCGGAGAGGGTTGAGGCAGGGACCCTGATGAGCTTCGACATTGAATGTAGGGTTTCCAAGGGCGCACGCCGAATTTCAACGAGCAAAAAAGGCCGTGAGCTGTAATGCCAACGGGCCTGCAGCTCGAGGAGCGAGGACAGACCCAATTGCCCAATTGCCCCTTTGCCACTCGCAACAGAAGACAGTCGAAGCCGTCATTGAGCCTCCCGGGTAGCAAATTTTCGGCGAGAGCGGCGAGAGCGGCGAGTCAACTTGGCACTTTACACTCAGATCGGCCCTGACCCCGCCAATCAAGACCTCGCCTTTTGCACTACCCCGCCACCGCTCTACTTGAATTTTCCTCTTGCGGCTCCCTCTAGCTCTAGAAAAGGCGTGGTCATTCTCCCCTCCTGTGACTCTTCTTCCTTCTCTTCTCCCTTCCCTCATCTGCCTCTTCCCCGTCCCTTGCAAATCCCCCAGACGATCTCCCCAATTCCCCTCGGTTCTCCGTCGATCAGCCATCATGTCTGCCCCCGCCGAGTACGCGCTCCCCGCGTCCCACAAGGAGGTTCGTCTGCCATGGAGCCTGGCGCCTGTGCCGTCTCACGCCACATCGTTTGACGAGACTAACATTGCTGCTTCCAGATGCTCGAGAAGTCTCTTCTTGACTCCGACCCCGAGGTCGCCTCCATCATGGTACGTCTTTGCCCGGACCGCCAAGAGCGAGCGCCAATGGCATGGCCCTTCGTCGATCCGCATCCGCATGCTAATGCCCCTCCAGAAGGATGAGATCCAGCGCCAGCGCGAGTCCATTGTTCTCATCGCTTCCGAGAACATCACCTCCCGCGCCGTCTTTGACGCCCTGGGCTCCCCCATGTCCAACAAGTACTCCGAGGGCTACCCCGGCGCTCGCTACTACGGTGGCAACCAGCACATTGACCAGATCGAGCTGCTCTGCCAGCGCCGCGCCCTCGAGGCCTTCCACCTCGACTCGGACAAGTGGGGTGTCAACGTCCAGTGCCTCTCCGGCAGCCCTGCCAACCTCCAGGTCTACCAGGCCATCATGCCCCCTCACGGCCGCCTCATGGGCCTTGACCTCCCCCACGGTGGCCACCTGAGCCACGGTTACCAGACCCCCCAGCGAAAGTGAGTCATGCAGCCCGGCGTTGTGATGTATAGGACCCCAACAGACGGCTAACTGACCGTGCTTGCAGGATCTCTGCCGTCTCCACCTACTTCGAGACGATGCCCTACCGCGTCGACCTCGAGACTGGCATCATTGACTACGACACGCTCGAGAAGAACGCCATCCTCTACCGCCCCAAGGTCCTCGTTGCCGGTACCTCTGCCTACTGCCGCGAGATCGACTACGCTCGCATGCGCAAGATTGCCGACTCCGTCGGTGCCTACCTCGTCGTCGACATGGCCCACATCTCTGGTCTCATTGCCGCCCAGGTCATTGCCAGCCCCTTCGAGCACGCCGACATTGTCACCACCACTACCCACAAGTCCCTCCGTGGTCCCCGTGGTGCCATGATCTTCTTCCGCAAGGGTGTCCGCTCTGTCGACGCCAAGACTGGCAAGGAGACCCTCTACGACCTTGAGAACCCCATCAACTTTTCCGTCTTCCCTGGCCACCAGGGTGGCCCCCACAACCACACTATCACTGCCCTGGCCGTTGCCCTGAAGCAGGCTGCCTCCCCCGACTTCAAGGCCTATCAGGAGAAGGTTGTTGCCAACGCCAAGACGCTTGAGAACACCTTCAAGACCCTCGGCCACAAGCTCGTCTCTGACGGTACCGACAGCCACATGGTTCTTGTCGACCTCCGCCAGCACAGCCTCGACGGTGCCCGTGTTGAGGCCGTCCTTGAGCAGATCAACATCGCTTGCAACAAGAACGCCATCCCCGGCGACAAGAGCGCCCTCACCCCCTGCGGTATCCGCATTGGTACCCCTGCCATGACCAGCCGTGGTTTCGGCGAGAAGGACTTTGAGCGCGTCGCCAAGTACATTGACGAGAGCATCAAGATCTGCAAGGACGTCCAGGCCAGCCTCCCCAAGGAGGCCAACAGGCTCAAGGACTTCAAGGCCAAGGTTGCCGGTGGCGAGGTTGCCAAGATCAACGAGCTCCGCAAGGAGATCGCCGCCTGGTGCATCACCTTCCCTCTCCCCGTTGAGGGCTGGCGCCTGGAGGCCGGTCTCTAAGCGCATAGCCTTGAGAGCGACAGTAATGAGAGAAGACGAAAAAAGAGATGAAAGTAAAAGCAAAACATACCCTGGACGGGTCGGTACTTGTCCTGGGGTTTTCAACACGCGGGCGTGGAGAGACGGTGGACGTCCACGCGGGGCAACCCATTTTCACCAAAGGGGGGCTCGAGTCCACGGCATCTTAACATGGATGAGGCAAATGGCGAACGTTCAACAACGGCATGCATTTCATCAGGCGCAGTTAGTTATTGATTTTGATCTGAATCATCAGCCCGATTGGGCTGACCTCACGTTTTTACGCTACGAAAAGAAAAACAGGACCATCACCGAATGGGAGTGACTGGTTAGGTAGGATCTGGTGGGAGTTGAATTGGGATTTATGGCCTTGTCTAGATAGAGCAATACAGATGGAAACGAATCAACTTGTCGCAATCCTGTGCATTGTCTAACATCCAAACGAATCGTTTTACCTTGGTGGCTATTCCATATATGTCACCAAAACAAGAGTTGATTTTAGGGCTTCAATTGCGTATAAGTCTATTCACCCACATACACTCGGCTCTAGTCCATCTCGCCACATGAACGATCAGTAACTACCGTTAGCAAATACTAAGCTATTTAATGTCCCACCGTGACTGTTTCCTCCCCGATACATCTCGCAAAAAAAGACACAAAACCATCCCTCATAAGTCCTATATCAAACATGGGGCGCTTCAATCATTAAAAGCCCACCGCATCCGCACACAGTTCTTTGCAAGAGTTGCAGTCAACCGCCAACCGATCCGTGTACTTGATTTGTTTTCCAAAGACCTCAGGAGGGGGAGAGGAAGAGAGAGAGAGAGAGAGAGAGAGAAGTTGGAGGCAGGGCAAGGAGCGAAGAATGCCCGAGGCTGAGCGCCCATCTTATCGGCCTTGCTCTTCTCTTCAATCCATTGACATCCACCTCAAAATTAGTTGAGCCCATTCCTCAGTTGTGCTCTTGTGTATATGTATCTCTGATCCTCTGATGAGTCGGAAATAGCACGGCCATTTGCTTTTGCGGCCGATAGGAAGATGGCGGAGACGAATAACGAAGTCATCAAGAGCGAGAGACTATCCAGAGCCCACTCCGGTTGGGCTATTGAAGGGTATGAGGAATCGGAGCGTACAAGAATATCAAAAGTCGAAAGGCGTAAAAAGCAGATACAAGAGGTAGATGGTACAGTGGTGTTTGTTATTGTTTTTGGAGGAAAAGGGGAGGCTAGCAAAGGAGAAGGACCATGGTAGGTCCATAGCGGTGAAACTGTCCTTTGAGCTCGACTCCATTTGCCCAGTTCTCGTTCGATTTGTCATGCTTTTGGCGAACATGATGTTTGTAGGCTTGGCAGAGGTAACATGGCATGTTTTGGGTTTATGTATTGTTAGATGTGCCGGGCTCAAACGAACAGAGCCCTACAAGTCCTGCCTTGCCTATTGAGCAATACTCTCTGGACTCATCATGCCAATGCCGTCGTCTTTATCAGTTTGGCTGTTGCCGCCTTGACTCTGCATGCTGTCGGTTCGCTCCATACTAGGCGCCAAGGCCAGCACGGCTGGGTTGGGTGCCGTGCCGTTGGCGAGAGAGAGCGCTTTCTTTTTCCCTGCGGCGTTTGCAGCCGCGCCGCCCTTCTCCGGTGAGGCGTTGAGTCTTGCCTCAGCGGCAGCGGCTTCCATCTTCTTTTTCTTCTTGGCCAGTGCAAGCTGTTCCTTTGGCGAGCGCTTCTGGGCGGTGACAATCTTTCCGCTAGCACCCAGACGAGGACGAGGCTTCTTCTGCTTGGTTGGGAGGTCTTCATCCTCGACCAGTGGTTGATCGCCATTAGCGTGAAGCTTGGCCAAGAAGAAGTTTTTGACCAGACCGATTTGATCTTGGATGTTCTCCTTCGTGATTGGGTCAGAGGTTGGCAATGGTTCAAAGAGCTCGGTAGTAGCAACTCCGGCCGTCTGGGTCTGCATCTGGTACTGGTTGCGTACTCTGCTCTGAAGCAGGTGCAACGGTACAGATATCATATCTAGACCCATTTCCTTGTCGAGACCCAGGGCACGGAAGCCAAAGAAGTCTTCACCAAGGTCCTCTGCAAAGTCACCGCTGACAAATTGCTCGCTACCGTCATTGAATGCACCTACACCATCAGTACCGGATTCTTGAGATAGCGCTGGACGCAAAAGATCCGTAAGGTGCAATTTCATTCGTTCATGAAGGCCACCCAGCTTGGAGCTGAGTCTGTCGACATCATCCTTGGCATACGTCTCGAGCGAAGCAATGTCATGACCGTTCTCATCCAGAGTGTGCAGTAAAACCTCCTCTGCGGTAAAGCGCGGCAGGAACTTGACTCCATCCATGGTGGCTGGAGCTGGCTTCTTCTCGGCGTTATTGTAAACGTTGAATGTGTGAATGAGTTTCTGGAAGTAATCGGCAGCGATGCCCGTGAATGTATCAATGGCGGATGGCTGGAGTTCTTCGAATCCAGTCTGATACAGGATCTTGGCGATGGATCGCTTGAGAGCGATTTGACATGTTTCAGTGGCCATGACGGGGCCATCGTCGGCAATAAAATGAGGCTCGATATCGTGCTCGACAAAGGGCATGGCGTTTGATTTCGGAAACTGGTTGGTATAAACCTATAGCCGGGTCAATATGCATACATCCCTTGATCAGCAGCTTGGTGGATGTGAAGTGCGGCATACCTGGGTTTGGACTTGCATTTGCTTGATCACGGAGATCTTGCTTGCAAGTTTTCGCGTTTCCTGAATCTGGTGGATGTTTTCATCCATCTTCTTTGTCAGACGACTGGGAGGCGCCAGGAAGCTTCCTTTGGGAACGACGCGCAGGAACTCTTCATGCTGGTTGATGACCTGCCCCTCGCCGTCCACCACCCATTGAAGCTTGGGGTGAATGTCGGGAATATTACTGAGTGAATCATAGTAGTCGGGTATCACTTTGTCCGCCTCCTCGTCTATCTCATCCGCGAGAGTTTCTGTAGGCTTGTTCGCAGCCTCCTTCGCAGCCACAGCAGATGAGTCGCTTTGGGAATGAGTGAGAATCCCCTGTGCCTCTGCCTCCCGCTGATGCTTCAGAAACCGGCGCATGCCCGCCTTGCTGCGAAGCAAAGCAGGCGCGTCGACATTGAACTTGTCGTCCTTGAACAGCAAGAACCGTTCCTTGGCCACCAATGCTCGATCTTTCTTTGTGCTCTGCTTCCAAACCTTGTACTCTTCGTCTTCGTAGACCTGTTCCGCAGCTTCGCCAAATGCCTGGTTGAGGGCCATGCCGTTTAAAGTCGGCCCGTCTATATCCATAGCATCGGCATTGCTGCCAATGCCAGAGTGACCGTTGATCGCGCTCGGGGTTATGGAGCCAGTTATGGGAGGTGTACCAAAGCCATTACTCCCATCAATCGCCTCGGAACCCTCCCTACCGGCCTTACCGAGGAGGCCGTTGACCTGAAGAACGGGTTTTTGATCAATGGCGGGAGTTTCCTCTTTCTGATCGCTTGGCGCTTTTCGTGACTTGTTGGTCCCCTTCGCACCAGCGCGGCCCCGGGAAGACATGATGGGTTCATCATCGGAATCATCGCCAGCATCATCGTCGCCACCGTTCTGCTTACGCCGCTCCTCGGCCTCAACCTCTGCACGAGAACGTATGACAAGATCGGGGATAAGAGGGATTAGCTTCTCCGCCTCCTTCCTCATACCATTTGCCATCCGCCGGAGAGGATGGTTCATGTCCTGGTTGTACTTGAGGCAGTTGTCCCAGATCAAGTTAAGATCCACGACAAACTCTGCCTTGGACTTGTATGTCAAACCCTTCAACTTTTTGGTCATGGTACCCATGTCCATAGGGTTCTTGATGACTAGATTCCATGTATTAGTGGGCAGTCAAATTGTGAAACCAATGCAGGCATCTCACAGTTGTAGTAATCAGGCGCGTCCCTCTTGTTCACCCTCGTGAGAAAAGGGGTGGAGTATTCGGTATGCGCCTTGAGCTCGGTCAAGACCTTCTCCAAGGCCTCGTACAGCTCCTCCTGGTTTACGTTTTCTTCACTGGCCCATTTACTTCGGTTTTTGCGCACCTCATTCATAAGGAGCCTGAGCTCGGCATCTGACGCACGAACCTGATCGCGCTTCATGTCGATTCTAGCAATGAGGTGCTTGAGGGTAAGGCTGGATGCACCCAGGTTTGCGCTACTGAGGGATCCGTGATTTGCGTTTTGAGCGCTCTGCACGTTGATGACATTGTGGTCCATCTCGGCCTGAAGCTGCTTCTCAGAGTCTTCCAGCTGTTGCTGCTCGAGCATCGCAGCTCGATCGTTCTCTAGTGTGTGAAATATGGTGTGAAAGCTCCGTCGCGCGGCTTCTTCGGTGGCGGTTCGGGCCTCCTCCAACTTCTTGATTGCGTAGTCTCCCGTCTTCTCTCTGCTTTGCGATGAATCCTGGTCTTTGATCTTGTTTAACTGCTTTCCGGGAGACGTGACAGAATGCACAGGAGAGCTTCCCGACTTTGACGGCGAGAGCAATGCGCTGGCGCCGGCACCATTGGTCTGGGGCTTGGACTCGGTTGGTTGCGACTGGTTTTCATCTTCATCTTCGTCTTCGTCTTCGTCGTCGTCGTCGTAGTCATCTTCGTCGATGGCTCGCTTGGCTTTCTTGGTAGGCGGTTCTCTGATAGGCTCGTGATCGGTCGTGGGAGGTAGAATAAGCGCGGACTCGGCCGGAGAACGACGGAGGGCATCGATCGCGCGATAGTTGTAGGACCCATCCTCAGCAAATAGTAACGCGACCTTGTCCTCAGTCTTGCGATACAAATCCGCAAAGAGGGCGCGTCGCTTCTCATCTTCGGCATCGATAGATGCCTCAGGCATCAGCGTGACGGCGTTGTCGACGGGGGTCTGCGTACGCGCTGAGGTGTCGTCGAGATGCGGAATACTCCTAGCACTGTTCGCGTGATGCAGCAAAGGAGGTTGCCAGGCGGACTGGCCGTTGGGAAGCGACATGTTGGGCCCGAGGCGATGGAAACGTCCAAGGGGCGCCTGTCGCCATGCGCGAGGAGTTGCGCTCGCGTTCGGCCGGACCGGGGGCGATTTGGGAGATCAAGACACCATGGGACAAAGCAGCGACATTGATAGAGATAGCAGGCGCAGTCTGGTGACGGAAAAGGGTTTGCGTGCTGGTGCTTTGATGACCTCGCGATGGCCCGTTTTGTCGTCTGTCCAAGAGATGAGGTTAAGGATTTGGGGGAGGCTTGTACCTTTCCCGAAGCGGGACTTTTGCCTGGAGTACGCGGGCTAAGTACAGTAGTAGATCCAGCGGCAGTAGGTCGCGCTGGTACCCAGAACCTGGGGGGACAAGCTCAGCAGCGCCCCATTTAGCGAGAATAAGGTCGCATGCAAGTAAAGGTCCGCCGAAACAACTCAGCAAATGCCTTGATCCAGAATCAAAATGTGTTTTCATGTGCTGAGCCGGCCAACTGCACGGGTACCTGTCTTGCTGTTTGCAAGCCGCATGTATGGGTACTTGGATGCTGGGTTCACCTTTGCGCAGTGCCAGCAATGCCCTGCGATTGTTGTCAGATCATGAGGGAGATCACGTGCCCTCGCCCAGAGCCAACATGTTGCTATACTACATGTCACTTTATGCAGAGGAGCAAGGCATGGCCCGCGTGGAAACAATGCTGCGCTTTCGGATGGGGAAAGAAAAAAGGTTGTAAAAGAAGCCATTTGATGACTACCTAGATCCCGATTTCGGGACTCTTGCTTGTCCTTGTCATTCTCCCAAGACGGGCTCCCCATGTGTGTAGGTGCCTGGTAAAACCCTTAGGTGTAGTCTCCCTTCATAACATCTACACAAAAGATGCACCTATTTCTCCGTCGAAAGGCACAGAGGCTCGGGACAATATATCCAAGGTAGTGTCAGCGCCAAGTCGTAGCAGAAAGTTGTCGAGGCACCTATAAATGCTACGACTCGGGAGTAATGAGCACGCGCTTGAGGTTGACGTATAAGGTACGTACCGTGACGTACCCGTCTTGCAGACATTCCACTTCGTACTCCACGCCGGCTGCTAATCCCTGTCGCCGCCCACCTTGGCCCGATAGTCGTCCAGCTTTCCCCAGCCATCTGCTTGCCAGTCACTCTTCCTCCAGTCTCAGGACCTCGACCGCGCTTCAAACATCGTTCTGCTATAATGCGGACGTGATACTGCACCGCATCTGGATATTACCGATACCTATAGCTGTCGATCATCCATCGTCGCAAACATGAGAATACGTTTGCCCTTCGCAGGTACGCGCAGCCACATGCACGCTCCCAGCTGTCATACCTCTCCATGACCTCTTCCAACCTAGGATGACCTATAATGCCAAGTTGCGTGCCAGAGCTGACGAATTGTTCTCTTCAATAGCAATCTTTTTGGTGCTCCTACTGCTTGCCGCCTACGCCGGTCTGACGAAACTGCAGCTTGGCCAATATGTCAACGACAAGGTCCTGCACTTCTTTACCTTCTTCCTCCTCACCGTCGTCTTCTACTGGATTGTCGACACCACTCGCCGCCGGACCTTGCATATGACACTCGTGGTCTGTACTTTTGGCATGGGCATAGGGTCTGAGATCATCCAGAGTCTTCTGCCCATCGGACGACCCTTTGACGTCTTTGACGTGGCCGCCAACTTGCTGGGTAGTCTGTTAGGTATCGGGATTTGCTCCTGGTACCATAAGCGTATGCTCGATCGAAAGAGACAGCGGAGGCAATACAATGCGGTAGCAGGGGAGGACGAAGAGGACATTGAGCTTGGCGAAGGCCAAGAGACTGGCCTCACGGAGGAACATTCTCGGACGTTGGAGGAAGAAGTAGACAATTGGGATGAAAACGAAATTGACAACTGGGAAGAGGAGGATCCATTGGATGTGCCGGCAGCTGCTCCTTCAAAAGATAAGGACCTCGAGAGTGGTGACCTGGGGGATAGCAAGAAGAGGACGGATTGAACGACTGTACGAAGAATGACATGTGATGAAGTTTCAACTTGAGCGTGCATTTTATGATATGGCAAGGACTGATACCATCCAGTCGAGCATGGTGTAGGCAAAAGGGGCCATACTCAACAGTTCGTTCACCCGGTTGAGCTTTAACATATCAAACACAATCAGCTCTCTCAACGTGCGTGAGCGTTGCGAACGAGCATTGAATAACGGTTGCCGAGCTATCTTGTAATACCACGAATAGCTCGAGGGATTAGTAAACTCAAGAAGAAAAAAGGCCGGTAAGCATCTCTGCCGACCATCTGTGCATCGTTTTCTGTCTTGCATGCTTCATGATGAGGGCACGCTCTGGTGAGTGCCCTCTCAAGTTGGGCTGTCACCGAATTGATATGCCCCACCCGGCCCCTCACCGAGGTGAGCAGCCTACCCACTGACGCAAAACCCACCCACGCTGGACAAGCTTCCACAACCCGCCATGTGCTAGAGCCCAGCAACTCCAGCAACATGGCAAGCAAAGGAAAAGATGCTGCTACGAGGCAAGTACAATGTTGCGCCATGGATCTAACAGCTTTATCTCGCTATGTGCACCGCTGACAGGCTTCTAGCAGCAAGGATGCCACACCAAGCAACCCGCGGGGAATTCCCTATGCGCCCTTCGTCGACAAGGTCGAGGACTACGTTACCACCCGCGAGGATGTCGAGCCTACCCTTCGAAGCTTCCAAGAGATGATATCGTGAGTCGTCACCAACTGCGATGTGATTCCGATCTCTGGACCTGATCCAGAGGCCAACGTCGAAGAAGGCCAGCTCATAGTAATGTGGGGGACAAACAGAAAGTATCAGTTCATGGAGTTGAATTTGCAACGACGAATGACGGGGCTCAAGGAAAAGATTCCGGATATTCAGAAGACTCTCGATTCCGTGCGATTCTTGAAGTTGAGAAAGGTGTGCTGTTTGCCAGGTGTCACCGAGAATTTGTGCTGACTAGGCAGTAGGATGAAACCGAGCCCATCGAGTCCACCTTCGAGCTCAATGACACCCTTTATGCGAGGGCGAATATCCCTCCTACAGAAGAGGTCTACATCTGGCTAGGAGTATGAATCAATTCGACATAAGGAGACTATCTGAGATAGCTGACCCTTGGCATAGGCGAACGTGATGCTGTCCTACCCCATCGATGAGGCAGAGGATCTGCTCCAATCCAAGCTGTCCACCGCCAAGACTAGTCTGGGTAATTGCGAGGAGGACCTGGATTTCCTGCGTGAACAAATCACGGTACGTTATTGCGACGCTGCTTGGACAGCTGACGATCTAACTGACGGTAAACCAGACGATGGAAGTCGCTATTGCAAGAGTATACAACTGGGAAGTGGTACAAAAGCGAAAGGACAAGGCCGATGAGGAAAAGGAGAAGCAGAAAAACAAGGACAGCGAGGGGTCTCCGAATGATTAAAAGACATATCGCCTGGGCTGAGTTCTGTCGGTGGGCGCCAATCTCCATGCATATAGAGCCAAAATAAAAGGGAATATAAAAACGTGAGCCAGAGTAATGTAAGAAAGTGTCAAGAGCTTCTCCCATGTCTCGTCATTCTCCAGACCGGGAAGACGAAGTTTACGACACATCTGTGGTAGAGCAGTAGATAGTAGTTTAGTTGCTGGTTGATGACCCCGATACAGCGAATCTATTCAGTTGACGCATAAACACACCCCAACTTTTCGGCTTGCGCTAGGATTTCCACCTCCAGTTAGACGAACATTCCCGAAGCACCATCTTCAGCTTGCAACCCAGTCTCTCTCCAAGTTTCTTGGATGGAAAGGCTCTAGAGAAATGTGGAGGTATGCTCAGAAAGACCACATGGGAGCTGGGGCGAGCCTGGCGGCCGCCTATGTTGCAGCATGTGACCGCCAGATCCAAGGTAAACTACTTGTCTATCATCTACAGGCACTCGATAGCTCTGAAGGGCCCGGATCAACTGACAGTTTAATTCAATCCAGATAACTAGCCATTCTAAACTGCATCAGCCGTGGACAGCGACACCGCAAACCGCAGACGAAGTCCCGACACCTCCTATACCAGGACCCATCAATGGCGATTTGTCCCCGAGCCAATCAGTAACTCCGCAGGGCTTTGGGTTGAGGCGGTTGAGAGAGGAACTCTCTGCTGAAAGGAGGCAAGAAGAACTCGAAGACCAAGACATTCTCCGGAACACCGAGCCTTCCACGCGCAAAGACGAACACGATCCAAACTGGTTTCCATCCAAGGTCCTTCGTCGCCGCCATGAACGACAACTAAAGATGGCAAGGGCTTGGGCCAACCAGAGCCCAAATAGAATACTGAGGGAGATGCTGCTCTATGGAAGAGAGGACGAAAAAGTGCGCAGGAAGACTGCCATGATACGGACCTTCAGGCTTCCGGTGGTCCTGATGCAACTGAAGATTCGACGAGACGAGCTGGCCAATCCAACGGACGCGGAAATACTTGGCCTTCTACCACCAGAAGATGAGTGGAATAAGGCTATGAGTGTGTTGAAGAACAATGGGCATACACGCGAAGACCTGGATCGCTACCTTCATATACTTGAAGGTGAAAACGACGAGCAGCGATGCATTCGGTTCATGGAAGATGACACATTCAAACCCATCTTCCTGCTGAACTTTCTCTTGCGAAAAGGCTCTGCTTTCACCAGCCTCTCGACGCTTGATGGATTCCTGGAGTACTGCGACAAATGGTTTTGCAGTGTGGACAGTCACTCGCAGCAAGAGAACGCAGATTCGCAAAGGGGGGCAAAACGTGCACTTATGCCTCTCCTCAACATGACACCGGATAATTTCGGCATACTCATGAAGAGCATTGCCCAGCACTGTCTTCGCCTCGATCCGAGACTACTGGTGAAGCTGGCCCAAGTCATATCCCGATACATCAAAATCTTGGAGCCGCGCTTGAGTCACGCTAAAGAAGCCTACCACACACAATGCGCAGTCTTCAACACGGGGCTGCAGCTTTTCACACCTATTTCCGACAACGTGCCTACAAAGAAGGCCCGGATACCCAATGCCTACTGTTGGGAAGCTCAGAGAACCCTCCTGGAGACTTCTGGCGCGCTTCCACAGCCTCTGTTGGTGAACGATGACGGCTTTCGAGCGATACGGACCGTTCTTGCCGGGCTACGCAAGAATTCTACGGAAAGACACAATGCACGACTTCATTCGGCGACCTGGCCACCGTATTTGGCGCCTGGTGACGGGATCGATGAGCAGACGGAACCCGAGGACAACTGGAGTCGGACGGTACAGGCCGGTATGATGATGCAGGAAGCCGGTTTCTCGAAGAAGGAAAAGGACGAAGCCTTGGATCTGCTCCAAGGCGTGGCCCCCGATGGCACACCTACGATTCAGCAACGGAGGACGCAAACAGCGGCCCGGCCGTGGGCGGCTGCCATCATGGCCACTCGAAACGCACATGAAGCGTGGGAGAGGTTCCAGCAGCCACCAGAGGCAGGGGACAAGCCTGGGGTCAATGAGTATGCGGCCATGTTTCAAAAGCTCCTGTCCCGAGACACGAGCCTCGAGGCGGGTGCCTTACCAGGAGACAACTCGCTGAATTTCCCTACGCACGAGGAATCGAACCTAGCGGAGTTTGAGAAGGCTCGCCTGAAGCCGCCTAGCGTGGACGAGCTTTACCAGAGAATGAAGAGCAGCGGCATCAAGCCTGAGTACCATTGCTTGAACCTCTTAGTGGCCAATGCCGAGTCTCTGAAAACGGCTCACCGATATTTACTCGACAGCACGACATCGTGGGAGCGATATTCATCTCTCATGTCAGATGATCCAGACCCCAGGGCATTGAGTGGCATCCACCCCAAACTCTTCTCAGCATACATCGGTGTGTGCGTCAGGGAAGGAAAAGGGGCCGGGAGACATCTGATGCGAGCGATTCGGCTAGCTGAACTTCGGCTTCGCAAGACGAAGGCGCCATGGGCAATGTACGTTTGGGCTCCCATTCTGAAGCAGCTTGGGCAGCATCACGTCGCATTGGGAGTCACATTGTCAGAGCAGTTGCGACTAATCCTACACCTCATGAAGAGGATCCAGGCGCGGAATGGATTTCCGGAGCCGCTCTTCTATGTATTTGTGCGATGTTTGCAGAAAATTGTTCGAAGAGAAGTGGGCAAGCTCTGGGCGGATCTCAAGGCTGGAAACAATGTCCATACGAACCAGTTCAGTCTTCTCTACGATCGCAGCTGTGAAGAGGCCCATGCCATGCGAGAACAGGTCGAAGTTTCTTTGGAGCAGGATTACCCGGAGGGGCCAAGTCTCGAGCCCCCTGTACAGCTCGTCAGCCTTGGCATTATGAGGATGAGGCAGTTGTTTGAGAGGATCGTTGCCAAGGAACAACAAGTCCGTCGAATGGTGAAGGCCAACGGTGTTTCGGCTCTAGACATCATGCTTTCACGGCAAGACCCCGTGGTGGCTTCGAACGCGTACGATTACATGTTGTCGTTGGCCTACATGGGGGAGTTTGAGGAGATGGCACGGGTGGTGATGTGGCTGATGGAGGAATGGAGCCGGCCAGAGCTTGTGGAGGAGTTGGGAGGCCTGGACGAGATGGTGCCACAGGCCGATATGACGAATGTGCTATGCGTGTTCCGGGCGTTTGCAGAGCCAATGTTGGAACCAGCAGTAGTAAGGGCCATTTTGGAGTCGTTGAATGATACCCAGGTAGGATGGATCTGGCCCGATGATGAGCTGGTGGAAGCGCACGTAGAAAGAGGGCAAGGCGGCGACCATCATGGAGACCTGAGGCGGGTTCTCCTGTGGTTGCAGGGTTCGAAGAAGGCGAGCCAATGAAGGGATTAAGAGGAGTCGGGCGAGGGAGTGTACGATTAACCGAGAAGCCTCGGGGTGTCACTAGATGGGGACATATGGCGTTGGGTGGCATGGAGTTTAGTACATTGCTGCATGATGAGTGTGTATAGGGATGTTGTTTTATGTAGGTGGACCTAGTATTTGGAGGCAGTTGTTGGATACCTTAGGCAGGCAACAAGCAGACTTTGACAAGGGAGGACAGTATGGCGTCCTTGGATTTCATTGAACCAAAAGACCGGGCACTATGAAGAAGCCGATTGATATGAGAATGTTACGAGAATATGCTGATGTTGATGCTGGGGATGAATAGTGGATAATGGACAAAGGATAAATGGCCACGGATAGCTTCTGTACTATGTATGTATAGGTAGGTAGGGACTGGCGCTTGATTGTACAGGACAAAGTCCAGTATGTGGCGTCGGGCTCATTTGGGTCAGGGTGGACAGGCCTACGGGCGGCTATCCAATATCAACATGCATGGGCGGTTAAATGCTGCCTTAGTCTTCAGATTCAGGTGGAAGCAGAGGTGTGCTTTTTCTCGAATGTCTCGGTACCTCCTCCAGTAAGGGTTAGGTTGGAGAGGGTAGATACCTACCTAGGTGCCTAGGCAGGACGGTGAGGCGGCCTGTTGATAACAAACAGGGCAAAGAAGGAGGGCGAAGTCGCCAGCAAGTCGAGAAATAAGAGGTCAGAGAAGGAGATGGAGGGGCAGGATAGGATAAGAAAGAAGTTATTTCAGGCCCGGCCGCTGGATGAGTTGAAGGGAACGGGGCAGAATGCAAGAAATAGTACAGATGTACGGATACGGATACTGCAAGTTAAGTACAATACCACCGAGACCCAATTAGGCGCCGGAGGTGGACGCGGTGGAGCCGACATGATTGGTGATGGAGGCCCCGACCACGGCGACAGCTGCAACAGCACAGCCAGCAACGCAGCAGCGGGCCGGGACCAGGAACCAGGACCGTTGGAGAAGAAGGCCCACGGTAATGATGAATCAACCTAGAGAGCACCCACACTATGTATAGGACAAGCAGAGCCAATGGCCTCCTGCGCCAGGGGACGGAGCCGCGCGAATGCGAAACACTGGGGATGGATTCGAATGGATTCGGCAGCGCGCTTACATACAGGGGATGGCGGTCTGGTGCGCCGTCCCAAACCGGTCATTTGCAGGCTGGCTGACTGGCTGGCGGCCAGCGGTTCGTCTCCAATGTTCCGGGCTTCTAGGCCTCCATGCTCCCAGGATTCCAGGCTTGCAGGCCTGGATGACAGATTCGTCTGGCGTGGGCGCGTCGGGATGCTGCGTGAGTGGCTCAGCGGTGCTGCGGCGGGCTGGTTGGCGTTTCATATGGTGTTGATGCTAGTAAACCTTGGACGCTTGGTTGCTTGGTTGCTTGGTCGCTTGATGCTGGTGCTGGTGCTGGTGCTGGTGTTAATGGAGATATGATATGGGAGTTGGATACGCGATATGCCGCTGCCGCTGATGCCGGCTCGCGCATACAATACTCACCGTCGTCCCATTTCCTCGCTCCGGCCAACGATCTTCCTATTTTCTTTCTCTCTTTGTCTCTCTCTACTTCTGCATACTCTCTCTTTGCCATCCTACCCTGCCTACTTACCTATCCTGGTACCTTGTCTTGTTCTCCCGGGCATCCCCAGGCATTGTTTTGTTGGTGTTTGGCTTTCCGCTGACTCCTACTGTACGGTTACTCCTTCCTTCTCTGACTCCACTGCTGTTTGCCACGCTCACCGTGGCCTCGCCTTTCTCTCTCTCTCTTTTTTTCTTTCAATTTCTCCTGTTTCTTGTCACTCTACCTAATCTGCGCCGTTCTTCACTGCGCTCCGTTTCCCCTGCTCTCTTTGCCTTGACTGCTCAGTTCTGTCCTTCTCCTTTCTCCTCTTACCCAGTCACTCACTCACTCACCGTTGGCGCCCTTTGTCAGCTAGCCCGGCGTCTCAGGTGTTCTTCCATCACCTGCTTCAAGCATTGCATTGTTCCATTGTTTCATTGTGCTGCGCACACAGTTTCGGTTGATCCCAGGCTGGAACTGGGCTATATTGCTATCCCTTCTTCTATTACCAGCAACTTCCAAGAGTTTCGAAGCTTCTCCTTGATTTGGGCCGTCGACATCAAATACTCACATATCCGCTGGCGACTGGCCAAGCTTTAATACACATCCTCTTTTGAGATCCATCTAGAGATTGTTCTACGCCTCATTTTCAAAATGAGACCCGACACGAGGCTCGCTGCCGCTCTATTCGTTCTCCTGACTGCCCACTCCGTGCAGGCCGGTCCTCTGAAGTGGCCAGGCAAAATGTAAGTATGCCCTCCAACAACTCTCCACATCTGAACCCATGCTGATCTAGACATCTCCAATAGACTTCAAAGGGCCGAAGAAAGGCCCTCTAATACAACAACTCCACATCCCATCTATTCGACCATCAACGTACCCGACCTCCTCGCGACATCAACGTCTGCGTCTGTGGTTGCCTCAATACCAGACGACTCCGCGCAACCTTCGCCAACTTACACCACGGCACCTGGAGCCTCCGATGAGACGAACGGCTTCCCTCGGCTATCCTTTATCTTGACCACGACCATCGTTCCCCAAGAGCCGACTGGATCTTCCAAAGCGGCCTCAGCTTCTACTGACTTGGTTGAGTCCACCATTACTTCCGAGACAGAAAAGCCGTCAGAAACCTCATTTTCTGCCCCGTCAGTCGTTTCCACGGCCTCGATTGTGCCCAAGGAGTCGTTTGAATCATCGCCGCATACACCTGAGCCGTCGACGGCACCTGCCGTACCGTCGTTCCCATCGTTTTCAGACATCGAAACCATTTCGATCAAGCCAAAGGAGCCGACCGCGATTCTTACTCCTTCAGGTGCATCAAGCGGTGATTCTCAGCGTCCAGCTCCCTCGCAGGGCAATGATAATGACCCGGAACGAGGAAGCTCCGCCACTCTCTCCTCGGGCACTCCTACTCAGGGACTAAGCACACCACTTGAGTCGAGCGCATACGCATCTACCTTTACCGATGCTCTTTCACCCTCGCAGACACCATCTCGACCAGCTCTCTCCGAGCCCTTGATGCAGAGTTCTCTCCCTGCATCAGGAGGTTTGCAGTCCACTCTTGACCTTGGATCTCTCAAGCCATGGCCTTCTGCGCCGTCGTCAACCTACGCTGCAGGAACCTCAACTGAACCTGCACCGAGCTCAGGGTCATCACTCAATGGGTCAAATACCGCTAGTAAAGTCAAACAAACCATAACGTTTCCGTCACCCGACCAAACGGGTGTTTCCAGCGCATCTAGTGCCCTAGATACTACGTCAAAGTCCGGTACAGCACCTGCTAAGACTCTGGAGACATCAGCCTCAGGGGTCCCGACCATGATCTCCAGTGACGTTCCTACGGGTACTTCCACTGTTCCAGCTTCCGTCTACGCCACCAACATCGCACAGGCACGCGAGTACAACGATCTCTTCTCAAAGCTGACTCCTGAATCGGGCTGTGCAGCGGGCCAGGTCGCTTGTGTCCAAGGCCAGTTTGCCAAGTGCAACGGAGCTGGCTCTTTTGAGCTGACCGAGTGCGCTACTGAAAAGAAGTGTTTTGCGTTGCCGATGAAGACAGTCGAGGGTGTCAATCTCAAGTGTGAGAATGAGGATGTGGCCAAAGGCCTTCTCGAAGACGGGCCTGGGAGCACTCAGCCTGCCGTAACGGAAACGCCCACAAATGGCAAACCCAACGTACCGGTTGTGACGATCACGACCATCATCACGATCGACGACGGTGAGGATTCAGGTCCGACATCTCAGCCGGTCAAGGAGACCCCTGCGTCTACAACACTCTCGAAACCCATTGACGAGCAGCCACCCAAGGAAACCTCGGTCCCTCCCAGCAGCGGCCTCCAGCCATCATCCATGCCGGCTAGTGATGTACCGACAACGACATCACAGCCTATCAATGAGCCCCCAGCAAAGGAAACCGTTGTGGTCTCAAGTACCACTGTTGTGCCATCTTCATCTGTGGAAGAAAAGCCCACGACGGCAACGGCCCCCGTGGTCACAACCGAGGCGCCCGTCTTTCAGACCACATCTTCCCCCTCAAATGCCATCACAACATTGACCAACACCATCAAGGCGCCCAAAGAGGATCTTCCAGCCTCGAGTGCAGACAAGGACGTGCCGCCAACCGTCACGCTCGTACTCGTTGGCCAGCCGTCAAAGCCGGCTGGGGCGGCTGCTACTGGAATTGCCCTGAAGGATGCCAGCGGCGCCAAGGATAAGTCGGCGGTAACAACAGCTCAGCCCGCAGACGGCAAGGATGTTGTGAACGTCAATCACACTGTGACCGTGACGGCGACGGAGACGGAGACGGAAACAAAGACGGAGACGAAGACGGAGCGTGAACTAGTTACGGTCACGGACAAGTCGGTAGAAACGAAGACGATCGTCATCAGTGCCTAAGGTACTTGGTAAGCTGCCTTTTCAAAGGTCTGGAGGAGTAAAGCATGAGCATACGTGTTTGAGCGTGGTAATTCCGATTCGAGTGTCTTCATCGGGGCGTTTTATTGGATACTTGAGTGGTGGAATGAAAAAGGGTACTGGAATATATGTTGCCATGATAGCAAGCGAGTTGAGATCTTCTTTCAAATGATAGAATAGGATGATACCCCCCAATCTTGAGCTACGCTGTTACGTGATGGGTAAGCAGACCCGGATGCACTCAATGGTGGCTTCATTTGCCGGTGCGCCGAAGCATACGCAAAGTCCTTGGTGTCGAGGTCAGATTGTCATGTAGTTGACTCCTTGGGAATTGAGAATAACGCCGCCCTGAACTGAGCCCATGCCTTGTATCCCCCTCGCTACTAATGCCAAAACCTAAATACCCATGCCGTTGCCAGTACCGATTCTATGTGTTACCTCCTGGAAAGCCTCTCGTCTTGGCCATCGGTTTCGCTCAACACTCCTGTGCTCCTGTCGCCCACCGGCACCGTATCTTACATCTCCAGCCCCTTGGCCCTCGTACATGTCCGTGGTCGATGCTGCTGGACGCCCGCCGATGGTCTAGCCTCGGCTGAAAATTTGAAAGGAACAAATGCAAAACAAGAAAATTGAATAAGACATTTAAAGGAAAAAAGGAAGACATAACATGATGGGATGAAAAGAGAGCCAAAATGTAGAGCGAGAGATGGAGCGACTTGGCAAAACTGCAAAATCACAGATGCCTTGTCATCATCTCCCCTCCGCCACTCCTCTGCTATTCCAAATTCGTCGCTTTGCTATCAGGGCCAGGACCGGCTTCCAAAGAAGGCTCGCTGACCTCCAACCTCTTAGCCGCAGGCTCGTTGCCGTCATCTTCTGTGCCGTACTTGTCCTGCCACAGCTTGCGCATGACTTGGTAGAGGAACTGATACTGGGCCTTGCTTTGGACCATGGCGACGCGTTGTTCGCGGAGAGCATCTACAGTGTCGTAGATGGGGTCGGGACACGAATCGTCCGGCTCCTCCAGGGCGCCCATTTGTAGCTCGCGGACGAGGTGCTCCAATGTGATGAAAGTCCCGGTGCGGCCCACGCCTGCGCTGCAGTGAATGATGCGCGGGCCCGATGTTGTGTTGTACTGGCGGGAGAGCTTCATGAGCTCGAAGAAGCCGCCAAGGTCCTCGACCTCGGGGACGCCAAAGTCGGGCCACTTGTTGTACAGCAAATGCCAGACGACGCGGGGCTTGTCCTCGCCACTGACGTGCAGCAGCAGCTTGCGCTTCTCGATGGTGCCGTCAGCCAGTTCCTCAAGTGAGTCGTACGTCAGCTGGGCTGCCCAGTCGTCGCCCCAGGCGTCCTGTTTGTTAAGAGTCCAAGTCGGCTCGTCTTCGTTGTCAGGGAAGTACTGGTCGCACTTTGTCATGCCACCCTCGGACATGGTGGTGAGCTGGATAATGACGACAGGCGACGACAGCTGCTCGGCAACCATGCGCCAGATGTAGCTGAAGGAGGGCTCGGTCGGGCCTTGCATGGCGATGTAGCGACGAGGCGGGAGGGCGGGACTAGACGAGGCGAGAGAGATGGAAGAGGCGTTGACGTAGTCGAGCTGGTCGTCGGGAACTCGGAGCTTAATGCGGTTGTGGTTCCAAGGCCGGATGTTAACATAGCGGTCCATGACACCCTTTCCTTCAGTGACTGGCTGCTTGAAAGTCCCCCATCGGAAGTCTTGGACGTTTTCGTTTCGGCATCCCTCGAGGAACCGGTCCCTCTCAGCCCATGTGAGGTCAAGAAATCGAGCTTCGATATCTGCTCACACCACAGCACATTAGTATCGACGAGTCCAAGGCAGTTGGAAGTCTGTTTCAGTCAATGCGACTACATACCCTCGAAGGACAAGTTCAAAAAGGGAGGGACCTGTAGCTGCTTCATCATCGCTTTGTTATCGGCCGTGACTGGTCGACTCTTGGTGCCGTCGAGACTGACGACGGCAGGCGGCGCATCGGCAGGCAGCCCGCTCGGAGGGCTCTCACGGGAGCGCTTCGCGGAGCCACGCAGGCGGAAGTTTCGGAAGGGAGATTTCTTGGTAGACTTGGGAGGCGTTTTTGTGGTTGGGAGGGCGGGAGATTGCGACCGAGGATGGGCGCGAAACTCGGCGCTGCTGAGGCTATCAACAGTATCACAGCTGGAGCGTTCGACGGCAGTTTCGACGATGGGATGCTTGGGCTTGCGCCGAAATTTTGGTATTCTGTCCATGCCAAGGGGAACAAGGTTCACCGCAGGCTGGCGACGGAGACGAAGATGGCAGAGTCGTCGAGCAGGGAGGAAGCGTGGGCAGGGGAGCGGAGGAATCTCGGCGTCGAGTCGGAGTGTACAGCAGGCGGGAGCGGGAGCGGGAGCGGCGCGAGGACTGTTGAGGGACGAGGGAGAGGACAAGACAAGGGAAGAAGTGGAGGAAGAGCAGAGTATAAAGGGAACGAAAAAGAAGAGAAGAGAACGGAAGCCCGTGATTATTCCTCGGGTGGGCGGGCGTTGGTGGCAGTGTGACGACGTCACGCGCAATCACCGGGCTTCCAGGAGCCGGAGGAGCAGTCAACCCAAGACAAGACAAAGTACCCAATGTGAGCCAAGGTAAGGTAGGCAGAAGCGGAGGAAGTGTGGGAGTAAAGAGGGGGGGAAGGGGAGAGGGGAGAGGGGAGAGTGCGGGATATGCAAGGGTCAGAACAAGTCAGAAAGAGTCAGAAAGGACAGAAAGGTCAGAAAGGTTAGAAGGGGAGGAGGAAAAGAAGCAGAGGAAAAGACGAGGTAGGAGGGAGGAAAAGGGGATCAAGGAAAGTTGGTGTTGAAAGTCGACGCGGTGGCACCAGTTGAGTTGCTGGGCCTGGGTACCTACCGTAGGCAAGGCAAGGTAAGACAAGGTAAGGCAAGGTACCTTGGGTAAGGCAGGTATTGTAGACGAGAAGAAGAATCTTGCAATAGACCAAGTTAATTCGTTGGCGATAGATAAGTCGAGGAACGGAAGGGAGCGAGTGATAAGCGACTTGTCCTGCCGGATTTGGCGGCACTTGGCCTTGACGGGGGCCTGGCGGGACCTGGCGCTGCGAGAGCGATGATGCTACAGATTAGTGGACAGATTAGTGATGTATGCACATGGACTACAGTACATTACTGTACTTGTTCTACTGGGCGGGACACTGTGGTCCATAGAGATGTAGTTGGCAGTATACATATACATACATGTTGTACATAAGGTAGGTAGTATATAGGTACTATATAGGTACTATATAGTACAGAGTACAGTACTCCGTGATTGCTTGCTGGCTACCCCTTGGTCGCCATGTGGTTCCCTCCCTGGAATCCCTGCTGGTCCGGGATGGATTTGGAATTTGGAATTTGGAATTTGGGATTTGGGATTTGGCTCCACGGCCCGCGTGGCTCTGCCCGCCTGCCCGGCTCGACTCCACCATTCAGAGTCAGGGGATGCCGTCTATGCATAGTATATACGTGTATGTGCAAGGTTTATCAATATTACAGCACGTATAAAACTCACTTCCGTGCGGAGCATATCACAAGCAGTGGGTTCCATAACGTGCATCGTATAGGCAGTTACCTGGGGCACCACACCACATGTATAGTACAGTATCACGGCAAGGCAAGGCAAGGCAAGGCAAGGCAGCCCGCTAGCTTTGGCGCCCTGGCTCCTCGTGTCCTGCCGGGCCCTGCAGCAGTTCGCCGGCTCGGTACATGTAAGTTACAGTAGTGTATCCGTATCCGATTAGTGAGTGGATGCAACCCAACTGACAACTGACATCATTGCTGATCACGTCAAGCCCAACCCTTGCAGCTCACCAGCTGCACTGCGCATGTGAGTGGGAGAGCGAGCAGGCCGAGGGCCTCTTCCTTTTGCGCTGCTTTTGCGCTGCTTTTGCGCTGCTTTTGCGCTGTGCCGCAGGCCAACGGGGTGTTCGCTGTCGATCATGTGCGGATGCTGATATTGCCATGTGCTATATGTCAACCAGTACTGTAGTAATCTGTATTGACCCCTTGGTCTTGGTGATGCCATCTCTATGCTGTTGATTTCCCTCTTGGGCAGCTCCGTCTGCCCAATGTCACGGCACATACTAAACCGGGTCGACATCTCGCTTCCGAAGCCCTGGAACCATTTGCTGGGAGCACACTCCACTCTACAGATTACAGTACATGCCTATCTTACCTTACCTTAGGTAGGTACCTAGGTACCTAAGGTATGTATGTACATTGTACTTGCCGATGACGATTGATTGCTGCTACCCATCGCAATGTTGCAGTAGAGAACCTCATGTTATACAATTACACGGCAGATGGATAAATACCTACCTAGATGGGTACAGATTACGCACCATACAGACTGAGCCATACATGACCCACAAACGCTTTCCATACAGTAATACAGAATACAGAGTACTTCTCCCACAAGCGTCCATTTGGCCTGTCCTGGCCAGATCAACGCAACTATCGTACAGCATCATCATCAGGTGCCACAAACACATCTCGACTTCTCAAACAGCAGAGTAGACTCCCGTCACGTAGTTTCCACACTCGACCCTTTGCTCCAACGTCACCTTGCGACCCCTGCCGCCGTCTAGGCGTAGCGTCTTGCGCGGTGCCACGCACAGCCGATGGAACTCGTTCTGGCCGTCGTCACTCAACGCGTCGCTCGCCGCATCAAGAGGCCCGATGTATGCTGGCGCATTCAGGTTGGTCCGCTTGCCAGTCCCCAGTTGGTAGTGCTCGTTGCCGCCCCAGAACATGACATCGGATCCCCAGTTTGTCTCGTTTTGGCTTGCCTTGTTCGACACCGACGTTTCCGTCACGTTGTCCATGACGGCCGAGCAGTGCGTGCTGCCCACCGAGAGCGATTTGAGCCTGATGGGCACCATCTTGTTCGCCTTCTCATCATACTCAAAGTTGGCCGATAGCCCCTTGACCTTGACGGCTCTGCCAGATACGTGTGTCCACCGGCCGTTGCCGAGCGTTCCATATACGCCGTGGCCACAAGCCCACAGATCGGTCGTAGTGGGCGGTGTCCTCTTTCCGGGGACGAGGGCGTTGGAACTGGTAGGCGGTGCTTGAGCATCGACAGTGAAGAACGTGTTGGATCCACCGGCAGCTATGGACGTGACCGTAGGCACCTCTCCCTTGACATACAACTTGTCCATCGGAACGGGTATCGGCGTATCCGATGTTGTCAGGCCAAAGTCAGTGTCGAAGCCAAGCTGGCCAACTGAATTGTCGCCAAAGGTCAAGATGCGTCCAGCCTTGTCAAGAACCACGGAATGGTAGGCACCAGCCGCAATCTGCGAGACGTGGGTTCCCATGAGACCTGCCACCTCGTAAGACTGATCGTAGGGACCCTTGGGTCGATTTGTCCAGGATAGGCCTGGAACACCCATCTGGCCCTTGGAGGGGAATTCCAGCGCGCTCGAGGCCGCTGAAAAGACGCGACCCTTGGACGTGAGCATAAGGCAGTGCTCCAGGCCGCTGCTGATGTCGGTGACGGTCTCGCCCCAGCTGAGGCCGGACGGAGTCAGGCTGCGGAAGTGAATATTTTCTCTCGCAGTCGAGCCCCAGATGGACCAGGGGCTCGCCTTCTTCTCCTCCTTGGCACCGCCCTCTAGGTCATTCCGAGATGAAGGCACCGAGTAGACGTTTCCATTGCGGGAGAGGGCAATGATTCGGTCCAGGGACACATCAATCTTGACCAGGTCCTTGCCCTGAAGGGTTTTGATAGGCAACGGATCCGTCTTGGAGAAGCCTAGACCCCATTGCACCAGATCGCCATGCTCATTGACGGCTGCGCCAAAGTTTTGCGTAAGCTTCAGGTCTCGGAGAAGCTGTCCGTCAAAATAGGAGATTCTGCGGGGTTGCTTGACATATTTCTCCTTGGAGCCCGGATCAATGACCTTGCCCGAGTTGGAGCCCCACGCGTAGACTCCAGGATGTTCCCAGCTGCTCTTGAGCTGCAGATGCTGGGAGCTGAGGATCTCACGGTTCTCCTCCTTGGAGCTGGCCTTCTTACGGGGCTTTTCGAATGTGATCTCGGCCTTGGGGGTGGGTAGGTCGGCAGGGTCCGGCGTGGCCTCCTTGGTCAACATGGGGTACAAGTATGCTGTTGCAGCCGCAACACCAAACACGGCTGCGAAGCCGACAAGCTTTCCTCCTGAGCGAGCCGGGCCCCGGGGAGAGGTGCTGGCGTGCCTGATCCATTGTCGGCGGCTATGAACGAGCTGTGAGCGCAGGGCGGCTCGCCGCAGGGCAGCCTGCGAGGCATTCATGGTTGCGAGGCAATGTTTGGAAGGGTCTGAAAGGGTCTGAAAGGGAAGCCTGCTCTCTGGATCCAATATGGACAGGATTTCTTTGATACAGCAAAGCTACGTCGAGTTCACAAGAAGTTGGCTAATGACAAGAGGTCGTGAGGTCATCCAAACTAAGCAAAATTCTTATGGCTGAGGGCTGCCCGTTTGGGGGCTCGTCTGGGAGAGCTAGAGCCACAGCTGCCCCGCCACAATACCCGTAGCATCAGCTAACAGCACTCGCTGCCTGCCCCGCCACAGCTGTACAGTACCTCCTGTCACCTTATTAGTGTACTGCACAGTACTAGCTAAACCTCCAATTCATCCAGCCCGCGGCTTGTTGCGTGGCTTCTAGAAGACCGAGCGAACCCCAGCCTCGCATCGGCAACATACGTTTTCTCACATCATGTACGAAGACTCTTGGTACAGTTTCGTCTCCGACGCTACTGGGAGGAAGAACCAGCCTACCCGCCAGCCCTCAGCGCACCGCCGAAAGCAGTCGCTCCTCCAGCAACCCGACGTACGTGTTAGCTGTCCCGTGCCTACATGGGCGGCGTCGCAAACCCCGAAGCTTATGATGGCCTTTTTAGGGAACTGGCCAAGTCGAAAACATTGTCGTGCCGCTACCGGACGTCTACGAAGACTCTCAAGATGCCAAATCGCCCCCCGAGCCCACGGTGATCCGTCGCGCCAGCTCCTACTCCGACATCCACCATGTAGCCAACTCCCGACCGCCGAGAGATGGACAGTCGAGACGCAAGAGAACCGACAAGAATGACAGAGCTTGGGAGGCACTGATGCTGCCAGAGCAGCAGGGCCGCGACGATGAATTCGAGAACGAGCAGCTCTTGTCTCTGCAAGATGAACACCTGTTGGATGCAGGTCAAGAAGAGTATCTGTACGTCGCTGTCTCCTCGCATAGCTCGGAAGATCATGCTGACCCATATCAGCCTCTACCGAGATCAACTGGTGCTTACTGAGCGCCATCTGGATGGGCTGATCGACGATGCGAATGCGACACTGAAGCTCCTCACTACTCTCTCCAACTCGTTCCAATCCGTTGAAGCGCAGACGTCAACCTTCCAGTCTCAGTGTGAGGATCTTCTGACCGAGCAAAGACGACTGGAGACTCTCGCCGACGAGGTCGGAACCGATTTGCACTACTACGCCTACCTCGATACGGCCACAAGACGTCTCAACGGACCTGGTGCCAGTCGATTGGCCGACGATGACGCCCTAGCTGAAATCATCGAGAACATAGATGCCTGCATTGTGTTTATGGAAGCTCACGTACGTATCCATGTCGAGGGTTTGTCATGGATTGGCTGCTGATAACGGCCTCTAGGAGACATATCGTGACCGAGACACGTACCTTGCCCGCTACAACGCACTACTCACCAAGTCACTGCACCTGTTGGAGCACGGTTACAAGAACCGCCTGGAAAAAGTGACGGGCGAGATTGCCCGCCAAGTAGCTGCGACCAAGTCTGAATCTGCCCGACACGCCTTGGCGTACGGTCGGTTCCAGGAGATGATGCTGGATTCATACGCACTGATACCCAACATCCACCAAGTGGTCCGACGAGCATACGATGGCTTCGGAAGACGTGTTGAATCCGGGGCAAACTTTGAGACGTACGCCAACACTGCAAACAATCTCTTTCACACTCACTTGACGACGCGCGATCGGGATCTGAAGCTTCTGACCCAATCCGATGTGGAAGAGTTCCAAAAAGAAGTCAAGAGTCTCTCTGCGGAAACGGCTTCGCGCAATTTCATCAAGCAGTGCTACGAGCGCATGTTTAGTGAGGAGGGCGTGTTCATGAAGCTGTTTGACGTGGAGCCCAGGTGGACGACGGCTACCGAGTCCGTCTTTCACTCGCTCAAGTCGGTCAACACCACCATTGCCCACCCTGGCAACCTAAATATTGTGGTGACGAGTATTCAGCCTGTTCTGCAGGCGAACTCCTTGCAGACCACTTGTAATGTGATTGGATGGATGTCCAACGAGTATCTCGCGCCTGACGCAGACGAAGACGAGTCGCCTTACTTTTCAAAATGCAAAGAGTACACGGCGCAGCTGCTCGTCAACCATCTCTGGCCATCAACAGATAGCGCGTTTGGTGCTGAAGTGACAAAGTCTATCACCAAGGCCACGGTACAGGACAGTTCCCTCCAGATTGGTCCTGTTGTTGGTGGAGTGGCCTCGTCCAACGCTTACCCGCTTGTCAAGCAGGCCGTTAAGCTGTTGGCCATGTATGAGCATTGCATGCCCAAGGAGAGGACCGTGAGTCGAATGGGATATGCGACCTATGTCGAACCACCATAACTAACACTGCTCTAGGCCCAAAACAGCCCCGTCATCTTCAACATTGTGAGGGAGACAATTCAGGTTCTCCAACGCGCGGAGGCGCGGATCAAGTATCTAAAGAATGGTACTGACGCGGATCTATTCATGGTGAAGAATCTACTCATAATCAAGAATGAGTTGGTTTCGCTGGAGATTGGCGATATCCGCAACCAAGCCCCGTCGATGCAGCATTTCGGGCACATCTGGGACACGCTGAGCCCTCAAAACTGGGTCGGCTTCTTCTCCAATTTTGTCGGTGCATCGTTTTGGTCGCGAGCGCAGCCTTCCATCACGGCCAAGACGCTGACGGTTGAGGACATGAATGAGCAACTGGACGAGCTGCTGCGGCACTCCATCTACGCCTTTACTCAGCGGTGGGGAACGCTGATCAACGATGCGCGCCAGAGGAAGACGGGTGTCAAGCCCATAGCCAAGGTCGAGGCGGAGCTCGGCACGATTCTGCAGACGGCGTTCAGCAACCAGCCCGAGGTGATAGGGAAGCTGGAGGAAGCGATTGAACTGAACGCGCAGGCGCAGAACGAGGCGGCAGGCAAAAAGAGCGTCAAGAGCTGATGCGGAGAATGACGTTGAATAGAGCACGGACACATCACGGCACTGCCATTCCAGTACAACTGCATGTATATGCGCAACCTGCCATATGGCAACTAGCTTACTATGTACGAAGTCTTGGTATTCTTTGACGGCCAACCGAACACCGATGGGAAGCCCGATATCGGGTTTCATCGCGTACCTAGATACAAGAGTTGCGCACGCATTCACGCCTGGATGCAGTCGCGATCTCGAAACAACCTCATAGCAATGCCATCCGAGTACCGCAAAATACACCGTTCGCTCAATATGTGCGTTGACACATGTTTCGGAGCATCGCCGTACCGTGCCTAGAGAATAACCTTATCTCGGATGGGCGCCGACGATCCGGGACCGGCAACGGCTTTGTAATGCTAGCACGTCATTTGCCGCGAACCCTTCGCAACCCAATTCTTTCTAGATTGCGTCGAATCCCTCTAGCATTTCCGATTCTCTCTTGTGTTCTCGACCAATCCTCAAATCCTCTCTCGCTCCTCGTCAACGGCCCTCCCGACCGTTATCGCGACGTCGCACTTGCAGCCCCTCTCGCATTTCAATTCCAATCGAACTACCCCGCCGGTGGGGGGAGCTTTGACGAGAACGAGTTGACGTGACGGCGTGGGCTTGCCATCATGGACGCGCCAGCGATTGACGTCGAGGCGCCGCAGAGCGGTGGCCTTCAGACGGCCAAGGATCTGTTCTCGGGCGCCGTGGGCGGCATTGCGCAGGTGTTGATTGGTATGTGAGCGGAAATGCGATGACAACAGACTGTAAATAGTACCAGACGGCTGGCTGACCTCCCCCCCTCTCTCTTCCCCCCCAGGCCAGCCATTTGACATTGTCAAGGTGCGGCTCCAGACGTCGAACCAGTACTCGTCGGCCCTCGGCGCTGCCACGTCCATCTACAGGAACGAGGGTGCCCTCGCCTTTTACAAGGGCACGCTGACGCCCCTCATCGGCATCGGCGCCTGCGTGTCCATCCAGTTTGGCGCCTTCCACCAGGCGCGCCGCTGGTTCGAGGAGCGCAACGCCGGCGCCGGCCTCTCCTACGGCCAGTACGCCGCCTCGGGCGCCTTTGCCGGCGTCGCCAACTCGGTCCTCTCCGGTCCCATCGAGCACGTCCGCATCCGCCTCCAGAGCCAGCCCCACGGCGCCGGCCGCCTCTACTCGGGCCCCCTCGACTGCGTCCGCAAGCTCGGCGCTCACGGCGGCGTCCTGCGCGGCCTCTACCGCGGCGAGGTCGTCACCATCTGGCGCGAGGCCGCCGCCTACGGTGCCTGGTTCACCGCGTTCGAGTACCTCATGAACACCGACGCCGCCCGCAACGGCATCGACCGCAAGGACGTGCCCAGCTACAAGGTCGCCTTCTATGGTGGTCTCGCCGGCGAGGCCCTGTGGCTTGCCAGCTACCCGCTCGACGTCGTCAAGAGCAAGATGCAGACCGACGGCTTTGGCGCCCAGCAAAAGTACCCCTCCATGCGGCACTGCTTCGCCGCCACCTGGCGCGCCGAGGGCGCCCGCGGCTTCTGGAAGGGCATCGGGCCTACTCTGCTCAGGGCCATGCCCGTCAGCGCCGGAACATTTGCTGTTGTCGAGTACACAATGAGAGCGCTCAACTAGTGGGCTCGGAGGGAGGATGCGCATGGTTCATAGATGCGTCCAAGGTGTTAAAAGAGAGGGGGTTATCAACGGGCAAGATATCTGTTTTAAACGAGGGGCTATTGGCGTTGCAACACACACACACACACACACACATGTGGGATTAGAAGAACCCGTTCATTCATATTTAACAGCCACTTCAACAGGCGCTTAACCGGCATGGTCTATCCAAAGATATTGGGGCCTGACCTGGCTGAGTCTATCATGGCTCTACACTGGGACAATTGATTCAATCATCTCCCTTTACCAGCCCACGTTTTCACTGTTCTCCACACGTCGCTGCAAAATGTACCTCGCATTCTGCGGTGTCAAAGACTCAAGCCCAAGCACCTCCAACACTTTGCGCGCCTGATCATTATCCATAAACACGCCATCGCTAGCCTCCTTGAGGGTGAACGCAGCCTCGCCCGACTCAACGGGAAGGCTCAGTAGCTGCATGCCTTCATGCAGAGCGTCGAATATAGAGGAGCCATTGGGGATGTAGCGCTCAACTAGGGCAATCAAGGCAGCACCATCGCGCAAAAATTGCGCGGCTCCGAAAGTGGTAAAGGTCTGACGAAGGAGGACGTCGTGCCAGAGAAGGTCCTGCAGCTTGGTGAGAGCCTCACGCGAGACGCGGCGGAAGACGGCGCCGGAGAGGGCTTTGGAGAGGAAAGCCAGGTTCCGCTTGAGAACCTGCAGCGGCTCGTCGAGCTCGGGAGTGATGGTGACTTGAGAGGGATCGTCTGGGTGCGTGTTAGATCTGGCGCGTTGAATACATAAAAAAGATATCTTACCTAGAATGGCCGTCTCGCCAACGGTAGTCCATTGGACACGGCTGGTGTAGGCACGAAAAGCCTTGCTGTGCGAGTCTACCAGGGCGCTGACCAGAAGGTCTTGAGCAATCCTGCGGCGAGTGTTGTACGCCGCGATAGTCTCATCGAAGAGGCCCCCATCGTCATTGTTCCCGCCAACAGCCGCCGATGTGCGGTGCTTGACATCGTCGTAGCTCATGGCACTTGTGATATCGGTGCTCTGGCTGGTACGATGTGCCGCCCGTGTTTGAAGTTCATCCCACAGACAGACGAAGAACTACGCAAAATGTCAGTATACCGAGACCACATCGACGTGTTTGACAAGAAAACTTACCTCTTCGTTGCCCCAGTCCTTCAGTGTGTTGATGACATGATCCGCACTGCCAATGACCTTGCAGAGTGTCTCGAGGGCTCCTGTACCCTCCAAAGCAGCGAGCTCCTCCTTGGTAACGCCGTGCAACGTCCTACCGAGCGTCGAAGTGAGAGATTGGTATGCCTCCAAAGAGCCTCCAAGGCGATCGTGATAGCCGTCAAGGATATCCAGTTGAAGATCGATCAAGAAGCGAAGCTTGTGCTTGAACTTTCGGACTCTCTGGTACTGGCTCGTCACCGACCGGAGCAGATCCGTAACCCGGACGGCACCATAGGTAGGCTTCATCTTCCCCACTGCCGCGTAGTCGTAGTCGATGTTGCGGGCATCTGCCGAGGCTATGATGGTCTTGAATCTGTCCAAGGCAAACTCCTTCTCCGCTTTGAACCAGGTATCGAAGTGGTCATCCAACACCACCGTCGCCAGCCCAGGCCATCCGTTTTCGGCATCTCCCCCATCATAGTTGAATCGGTACCGAATGTTGTCGTCAAACGTCATAAGCTGTGACATGAAGCTGCTGAGGAAAGACGGCGTCTTTACAGCCTCAAGTGCCACCGCCAAGACTTTTTCTTGCATGATAGAGAGCATGGACGTGATGAGGGCACTGACGGGATCCACATACGCCAGATTCTTTCCAACTGGCGTGTCGGAGAGCTTGGCAGCCAAAAGGTGACCGAGATTGTCGCGGAAGAAATCTTCCCACTTCTCGATAAGGGCGAGAAACCATGGGAAGCAGTGTGTTCCGATCGCTTGGGCACTGCTTGTCGGCTTATCGCTGAGAAAGTGGTAACGAAACTCGGTGACGAAAATAGCGGATATGACATCCATCGGCAGAAGGGAGACGACGTCGGTGGCATAGAGGACCTCGGGGATCTGAAGGTCAATGAGCTTTTCAAAGCATGCCAACCATTCCTCGTCCATCTCAGACGAGGGGTCTACCTTGGGCCAGTGCCGAGCCACCAAGATAGCATCAAGTTCAGAGGACATGATCTTCTTCATTTCGTCCCAGAGAGATTCCGTGACCTTTTCCGCGTAGTGAACCAGGTGCAAGCCTTCCTGCCCAGGTAGGCTCCTCAACCTCGCGACCAGCTGCCTCAGCTTGGTGTAGGGCTCAAGCGCGAGCTTGGGGTCTTGTGGCAGATGAGAGCGCGCCTCGCCGCGTAGCTTCTCAATGTCCTGGAGCAGAGTAAGGTATTTCTGGGCCAGCTCGACCGTCTCGAGCTTCTTCATCGGGCCCTGGAGCCGTGCGATGGCTTGGTTGGGGGCATCGGAGGCGGCTGCGATCTGCACTCGGACGTCGATGCTCTTCTGGAGGCTCTGGAAGTCTTCAATGCGCGCGAGGAGGGAGCCTTGAGAGTCTTCGGCGGTGCGGCGAGCTTCCTCGAGCTCCTTGATAGCATCGTCTAGTTGCGACTGCAACTGGGTGCGCTGGACCTCGACATTGGCAAGGAGCGAATCGAGGCTCTCCAAGTCGGTTGAGGACTGGAGCTTGTCGTCAAGAAAGTCCTCGACGCGGATATCGAGGGAGGTTCCCTGGTCATGAGTAGCGAGAGGGGCCATCATGCCATGTCGGAGCCGATGCTGGTCGTGATGGTCGATGCGCCATGTCTGGAAAGAGGATGACGTGGGACCTCGAGCAATGGGGTATGCAACTATGGTGGAGGGGCAGCTACTTGATAGCTGCATATGCACACATAGCGGCATACACTCAATTGCAGAACATTGGGATATGGCCCTGTTGGAGACCTGGTTATGGAAGAAGCACAGAAGCGAAATGCCAGGAGAAAGCTACAACATAGGAACTATTATTTCTCTCTAGCCAGGTTACGAGTCTAGTGTTGCACCAAAGGAAGTGAGGCAGTAGGCTGGAGTCAATGACAGGTGTCTGAAGTGGAGAGGCAGCCAGCCCAATGCAGAGACGAATTGCTCCAAGTAACTTATGGTTTACGCGGAAGTAAACACCAAAAGCCATCTTGAAGCTCTGAAGGCAGGAGATTACTCCGTGTCTGGGGCAGGCTTGCTGCACGAAATATATCAGATACGGGCTTAAGGACGCCCCAGCGCCCGTTGCAGGGAAGCAATCGGCGGTGACCAAAAGGCCGGTGGTGCCCAACAACCCAAGCTTGGCGTCAGTTTTGCTGCCCGCCTTGAAAGACCACGTAGATCAGGGTAAGGAAGGCTAGATGACGAGCATGAGTATGGCAGCTTGAGGAGATGCAAGAATTCAGTCCGACATCGTTTCATCTCAGTGGTCGTGTCGTAAATGGTTGACAGAAAAACTCCGTAGGCACATTCGCAAAACGATTATAGAGGCACCTCTCAAAAGTTCTGTCCTACTAAGCCGCTAAGAGGTACTACAAAAAAGCAAGGAAAGCTAGGTCATTAGCCTACATAGCTAACTCATACTATAAATCCGTTCAGCCGGCTTTTCCTTCGTTTCTAACCTTTCTTTCTATAGCTATAGCTCTAAATATAGATATCGCGACCCGTACCGTAGTCGTAACTCTAAAGGCTCCTTATATAGGGAAAATAACGCCTAAAGTTACCGCGATTACGGGCCTTTTAACGCGTTAAGTTAACCGTATCTACGCGCGTACGATCGACCGAGGGTTTAACCCTAATTAACGACCTCTTATCCTAAGAGACGAATACCTTAAAGATACCCCCCGATCTAGCCGACCGACGAAGTATATAGAAGAGAATAAGTAGCTTATTATAGCGTAGGTACGGCGAGACCGCTACGGGAGGGAAAAAATATATACTAATATTACTAAGGCTCTTAGCCTAGAAGGTTACCTTTTATCTTTAATAATAGTTTAGAGGATTCTAAAAGCTACTAGCTTTCGTAAGATAAAGCCGATAAGGAAACCTAGTCTAACGAAGAAGATAAAAGATAAAAGGTTAGTATAGTACCTACGCTATAAGGACTAGACCCTTAACGACTAGAAGAATATTATTTAGTTAGATAAGACCTCTATAGTCTTACTTTATTATCGAGGGAGTTATTATATATAGCGGCGAGCTAACGAGCGGTTCCTCCGTAGCTATATTTACGAGAGATAGAAAGGAGCTAGCGAATTTATATTCTAGGGTACCTTTTCGTACGATAAGAAAGGTCCTTATTATTACTAAGGTCTAGAGACTATAAAGGAGTAGAAAGTAGTAAAGCTAGCTCTTAAGTAGCTAAATAAAGAGCTCGAGCCGGTTATAAAGGAGGCGTAGGAGCTAAATAATAGGATAAGAAGGTTAAATTTATAGTAGCTACCTAATAAGAAGCCTATATAGAAGTAGAAGAAGGAGACTAGGTTACTAACGAGAGGAGCTAGTAAAGGGATTAATTAGTATTATTATTTTAAGACGATCTTAAAGCTAAAGATATTTCCTTTTACTAAGGAATATTAAAAAAAACGGCCTAATACTATCGTATAAGAGGATAAAGCTCCTATATATAGTTACTATTTTTAATAGTAGCTTTATAACCTCTACGAAGTCCGCTGCTTTTTTTAGTATAGGAATTCCCCGGACCTTAATACGATTAAGCTAGCTTGGCCTTACTTAAAGAGGATAACTACGAAGAAGGGGGCTCTAAAGAATCGTTAGGAAGCTATTCGGGCTTAGGAGGTAGCTTAGAAAGAGCTACCGTAAGAGAAGATCTAAGCTTAGATAGAGAGGATTCTAACGTATATATAGAAAATCATTAGTCTAGAAGGAGGGAATAAGTATAAAGAAGGTCGGGAATAGTATTATAGTAATCTCTTAGTATATTGCTTTTTCTAATTTATAGCTTGTATTAGCGGTAGGACAGAACTTTTGAGAGGTGCCTCCGTACTGCAGGGGTATTAGGAACGGCCTGAGCCTATCTGCACATGAAATGATCTACAAACTGTTCCAAAGGTGTGAGTTATGGAGAACAGAGCGGATCGGCATTCTAAAGCAAGAGCAAGCGTCGGAACACGGAGCAAAAAGCATATGTCGGTGTCCAATCGGGGGCGGATCGGGAGCCGCGGGCAACACCGACAATTGATGACCACGTTGGCAGTCGACACTTGGCACAGACTCAAGGCAGTTTGAAATGAATGAGGCGGCCCGAACAGACGCGGACTGGGCGCGTCAGCTGGTGCAAGACGGAATACGATGTAATCTGTAGGGATGGACAGCTGGTTACTAGTTACTGGTCACTGGTTACTGGCTGCTGGCGGCAAGGCGAAACACTGAAGGGGCGCAGACTCAGTCAAGACGGCGCCAGATTGTCACGACAACGGCCCGGCATCTTGCTGGTGGTTGGTGGTGGCAAAAGCAGGGCCCTGGCAACCCTGGTAAGCTGTGCCTGGACGCATCGTGCCAAGCATGTACAGTCCGGTAGCGCGGGTATGGCGTGGGCAGACAGGCAGCGAGAAGCGTCTGTTGAATCCCTGCTCCTCCGTAATCCGTACACGAACTAGGGATACAGGCCATGGATTGACGAGAGCGAAGATCCGATGAGTGCGGCCGGGGGGGGGGGGGGGGAGGCTGGGCCTGTTGTTCCCACTTGCAGAGCATTGTCTCGTGTCTCTGTCTCGAGTGGCATTGCCCTTTGCTGTTTGCTGGTTGGTTGCACCCTGATGCCTCCCGGGCAGAGAGATGGTGAGCTCAAGCTGCGAACAGGTCGATACTCGCAGTGATATCGCTAATCATATTAATATCGGATGCAATCATAATCATAAGCTTACCTGGAGCTGATTCCTGATCCTCCCTCCATACAAAACGCAATTAAGGTGCTGGAGCTAGAAGATGCGCGGGGCGGGTTGCCCAGCGCCGCAGCAAGACGCCCCACACGATCCCCTGCAGGTCCACTCCAACGTCACCGTCGCCCAGCCAACCAGGGTAAATACTGCGTGGCTGGGAACGTGATGTGCAGCTTCACCCAAAAATGAGAGGTTGGGCTGTCAGTCCATCGACACGATTCTCTCCAGTCACACCAGCTTTCTCTTACCCGCATTCCTGCCTGGTAGCTACTAACCACCGCTGAAGCTGACGCAGATTGCAGATTACAGGCGCTGTTACTGACTCCCTCCCAGCCTTCGCTTTTCTGTCCGCTGGCACCTGACTCTCCTTTCCCCTTCTCCTCCTCCACCTCTTCCTCCTCACTCACTCACTCACTCTCCAACAGCAAGATACTCGGACTCTAACAAAGCCCCATCTTCTTTTGACTTTGCAGTTCTTGCATCCGCAATACCTACTTACTTCCGCCCAAGTGCCATCTCACTTCTCACCCTCACAGGCTCCGACATCCACTCGTTGCTGCTCTCGCACTCGTTCATTCGCCGTATGCCACCCACGCATTCCGCAGCTTAACCACTCGCCCTCTCGGCCCGCATCACCCGCATTCCATCGCAGCCCTCGCTCACTGCTCGCTGCTCACCTCTACCCACTTGATTGCTTGTTTCCCGAAACAGGAACCAGAGACACGGACTCGACCAGACCGATTGACCCAGCCAAAAGGATACGACAACTCGCAGTCTCCGCCAAGGCAGCCTGTTGATAGCAACAGAGTACTGCCCATCATCTCACCCTCACCTATCTGGCTTGACGTAAAGGACAAGACGACCCTGCACGAGTGCTGGGACACGTCGCTCCATCATGGGGTCTAGCTCGGAGGGCACGAGCACCACACTCTCAAAAGGGCCCAGATTCCAGCTCGGGTGGTACCGTGAGTACTCTCCCGTCCAAGATGCCATTGGAATGCCTTCGTCTCATGTCTCATCGCTAACGCAACTCTTTAGGTTGGCTACCATTCCTCGGATATCACCATGTGTTGATGATTCTCATCGCCGTGGCCATCATTCTACTTTGTAAGTCTACCCCTCCTTCCAGCTGCATCAACGCCCTCTAACCGTATTGTTCCTCTCAGCACTTCTACTGGCCGGCTGCTCCTCGTCTTCACCACTGATACCCGACATCTTCCTCCTGTCGCTGTACTACAAGTCGTACACAGCTCTGCCCGATACCGCACAGGTTGACTACAACGTACACACGGCCATTGAGAACATCGCGGGCGATGCCAGATTGGCTGCCCGTGTCGGTTATTTCGGCATCTGCATCAACCCAGATGGCGGCTCATGGCTTTGCAGTAACAATGCTACGGCCCTCGCCAAGGAAGTCTCCGTCGACCAGGATCCGCTCAACCTGATCTGGCTGGCGGCGCAATTCAAGGATATGATTGTGTTCCCCTATCTGATGTAAGTGGAATTCTTCTGAATAGTCGCAGCGTGGAGAAGCCGTTACTGACTCGCATCTCTGCCTCTAGCATCATCGCCATCATCTTCGCCTTCATCTGCCTCCTCCTTCTCGCTACATTTCCCGGCTGGCACGAAGAGGAAGATTCTGAGGGCTCCGATCGTGAAGTTAAGCCCTTCCCCTCGCGACCCGTCTCCCAGATTGCCCTCGCCATCATCTTCATCGCCTCCATCTTCGTCCTTGTGTCCGTCCTCTGGCAACACACCGCCTCAGTAGCCGCGTCTGTCATTGCACAAGATTTCGGAAACGGCTCTGTCAAGAGTGGCGTCGGAACCAGTGCCATGGTCATGGGCTGGTTCTCGTTTGCGCTGCTCATCATCGTCACTATCGGTCTACTCGTCATGATTCTCAGTATCAGCGTGCTCAAGGGCATGGTGTAGTACCGAGAATGATGCTTGAGTGACAGAGCGGCTGTATATATGGGGATTAGATCTACACGATTTCACAAGAGACTCAATGATGAGCGAGGTAAGGTTACAGGGACAAGGGTGATATACATCAGCATTGGAGTTACAGGACATACTTTGTTTTCTTCCATTTCACATGCAGCAACTCGCCACGATAATGTTCCGTTGTCGATGCTTCTCGATTTTCACAACTACTTCGCCGCCCTCACCACGTCCGTCACTAGCCAAACATCATGACGAACGCCAACTGGAAGGGATATGACGATTTATTTTACGCAATTGGGACGAGACAATCAGATAAAAGATGCGACGAGATATTGGGATATGAGAAGTTCGGATGCCTACGGAGACTGAGGGATAGGAAACACGTCATGTATAACAAGGCTCGGACAGGATATGATTTACACACGGAACAATTGGAATTCGTTGATTTGTCTCCTCTACTCTTTCTCTCCATACTGTGCTTTGCCCATTTAACTCCTCGTTACATTGACCACTTACTGGGCGGGGAGTGAAGGTTTGTAATTTGACATTTTAGATGAATTCGGTCCATTATCAATTTTGGAACGCCTATGGTCCAACTCTCCTTTGCTAAGCAGACAAGACTCAGTACTACCACCTGTTCAAGGCAAGAAGGTACCTTTATTTTTGCCTTGATGGCAAATTCCATCTTTCACCCCTTACCCTAAACGTCACGCCCACTTCGATTACGGCAAGGCGACGACAAATTAAGGAGTGAAGTAAAGGGACTCCATTATGCGTCAATGTCAACTCTTCTAATCTGTCGGTAGCGAATCTTGTAGTTAATATAGACCTTGAACCAACAACATTTTACGAAACGCCATGTGACTTGGAGTGTGAATTTGTAGAATGTTGCAAACATGAAAACGAGAGAGTGGTATTGATATCCTGTGGGAGACTTGTCCATCAATGGGTCGCTATTTAGTAGCCAAGACGATATGTGTCGTAAACTTGATCCCCCCGTACTCTTCTATTTCCTCGCTGGCAACCTGCTCAATCACCTGCGCCCACTTTGCTTCCTCCTCCTCCGTATACCCCTGCCTTGCTCTCTGCATGAAGGGACCAGACATGAAGGCCTTGAGATTTGTCTTGCCCTCTTCATCCGAAATCACCAGCTGTGTTTGAAGCAGCTTGATCTGGTCTTTGGAGAACCCTGCTTCTTCGGCGACCTTCTCCAACACGCCGTCTTCGCAGAATTCTGGCCCAGGGCTCGCCATCAGAGGGAGATCAGGCCGGATCCGCCCCTGCGCGGCGTGTACTATCTTCAACATGGGGAAGCGTTGCCAGCAGGTGATGATGGCAAGACCGCCGGGTTGGAGTGTGCGATGCGTCTCACGAACGGCAGCAACGGGGTCCTGGAATGTGAAGATGCTGAAGTTGTTGATGGAGTGGGTGAAGTAATTGTCCGGAAGGGACGACAAGTCTTGTGCGTCGAGATCCTTGCATGTAATCTGCGGGTAACTCGCAAGCTCATCGCGCGCAGCCGAGACCATGGCGGGCGTGTTGTCGGAGACGAGAATCTCTTTGGGGACATTGCCGGCCTCTAGAGATGCGAGGAGGGTAGATGTCGCAGTTCCAGGACCAGCGGCCTCGTCATGGACGATGGAGTCTCGGGTAAATGGGCGATCCGATGGCTGGATGTGGTTGACGAGCAGGTCCTTGAAGAGATCGCGAGTCGAGTTGGCCGTCTGGCGGCTATATACACTAGCGAACTTGGTGAAGAACCCAGAGACCGGGAACCGCGCGTCTTCATGTTGAGCCACCATTTCGTAGGGGGTGTGAGGGGTATGTACTCTGGGAATGATGATGTAGAGTTTGGTTGCGGAGAAGCGAACGGTGGCTACAGAAGAGACCCTTGTAGATAGGAACGTTTATGCGTATGAAGTACAGAAGGCGTATGTATCGTTGTTTATATGGCTGATGCTCAGGGGGGTGAATATTCAAGCGTGCGCTTGGACGGGCTGGCGGCTGATTTTGGTAAGCGTAAGCTGACATGACATCAATAGTATCGTACTTGATGGTGCTTGGGTCATGAACCAAAAGGCTTTCACGCTGATCGATAAGCAAAGGGCCAAGTTTGTCCTGGTTAGTTCTGCAACAGTCAAAGCTGGAATGCTCGGGATGGTCTTCCAATCTCTTCAACCAACAACCAGATGCGGGCCGAGCCTATCACGCCGATATAGATAATACCCTCATTAGATCAAATTTGCTCCTGATATCTGACTAGGTACAGGCAGCAACGCCTTGAATATTATTCGATATGCATCAATTTCCCTTGGGAATGCAAAGGAACCAGATAAACGCGTCCCATACCTTTACACCGAATGCGCCGTTCCAGGGTGCGTTGTACCCATGCTATGCCATTGAAGAACCCACGACCACGCCGTTTGCCATACTTCCGAACGAAAGCATTGTGAAAAAGTCATACAAATAGTGAGGGAAGAAGCCTCTCACCCTTCATGAAGGCCGCTTGAAAGGATGAGCCTCTGTGTTAAGCACCCACTCGTCCAGGCTAATGACGTTTGGCTCTGAGAAGAGCAGGTAGTAGTACTTGAGTGTCTCTGAGAGCCAGAAGCTTTCCATCTCATCTTTGACTTGGGGTGATTCCGCAAACACGTCGTGGATGGCACTGTTGGCGAACTCGGTGCGCGTGGCCGTCACCGTCGCCTGGAACATCTCCCAACCCTTGTCCATCCAGACGGGGTCGCCTGTGATGCGGTACATGTACCAAACGGATTCGATTGCCTCGGGTCTGCTGGAGTGTTAGTCACGCTCCGATTCTTAGAACAATTGGAGGCGGGAACGGGGACTTACCGAAGGATATAAGACCGGTCGATAATATCGGTATATCCGGGAGGAATCTTCTCCGTCTCGATCCTGGTCTTGACAAACTCTTGGTGTGTCAATGGTTTCTGCAACTTGGGCATCGGAATCCGAGGGGGATCGCCGGAACCAGCCTCTGGATCCTCACTTGATCGCTTGACTAAAGGCTCTTCTTGGGCGCGTCCTGACTGACCATCCTCCGCCTCAGCTTTGTCCCATAGAGCGATCGCCTTCTCTCGCTGCTCATAGGACGGGTCAAGGTGCTGCCACCACAAGGTCTTGTTGAACTCGCACTTATCGAGAGTGGGACAAGGAATGATATGCGAATACTCTGGCATGACCCCCGAGGGAGTTGTCTGGTAAGCCCAGACACAGCCATCTGTGAGCTTCTTGGCAAGGTCAAGATCTTTCCCACGCTGAAATATCTTACTACCCATTCCGTACATGCCACCAATGAAGCAGCTAAGGTGTGTGACCTCGTATTGTGCCGTCAGGTTCGTCTTGGGATCGCCCGCGGTGGCGACTCTGGCCGGAAAGAGAATATCCCACTTTTGGTCTTCAATCATGGGTCGGTAGAGCAGCCATTCGTTGGCAGCTTCAACAGAGTCCTCGTAGAGTTTCCGATACTTTGGCTCCAGGCCGCCGAGCAACAGGTATTGCTAGAGAATACGGTCAGCTACTTGATCCACTGCGCAGGCGGCGCATGCTGCTAACCTTGACAAAATATTCATAAGCAGAATCCTGACCCCCTCCCATGTGGAAGCTGTCCTCTGCAAGGGCCCCAGAGGTCAAACCTTGAGGCTTACACTCAAACGGAACCGTGGACCCGTCTGCTGCAAACGGTGGCCTGCGCTCGTTGGCAGGAATGATGCCCGATGATTGTTCTTGTGATTCCGAACGCCCGCCACTAGGGGGAGGGAGAGGAGGGGCACGGCGCTGCAGCTGATTGTTTGGAATACTCTTGTGCAGAACGGGAAGGCTATCCATCGAGCCCTCGGCTGGCTTCTCCTTGGGGACATATCCAACCGGCTCCGCCTCGAGCTCTTTCGAGCCCAGCTGCTTCTGTGCCTCACCACTAATAGACAATTCAATGTCCGAGCCCGTCCTGTTACACCCTGAGGCGTTGATGCGCTCCGGAAACAAGCCCGGGATCCTGGTGCCAGACTTCTGCATCTCCACCAAGGCATTCGTGATGCGGTCGACAGCGTCGTAGTATCTTTCATTCTTTGTGATTTGAGCTAGTCGGGTGAACTCCATGGACAGACTAGCTAGCTCGGCCATGCCTACTATGCCGGCACGGTGTGGCTGCGACGTGTATTGCGAGCGCCATTGGTAGAAGAGGAGTGGCATTCGGTTCGGGGTATCAAAGACACCCATGAGTATATCGGCGAGCTCGATGGCCCTTTGCAGAAGGATTGGATACTTGCCTTTTTGTTGTTGGCTGCTGAGGTCGTAGGCGCTGATGAGGCCGCCGAGGAAGCGGATGGTGGTCTCGAAGACGGGGATGTCGGATCTGGTTGTGTATGTGAAGTCGATTTCCTCAACAGCCTTGACGGCCTCGTCAAATTCGTCCTTCATACCCGCGATCCAAAGAGTGTCGAGGGAGTCGATCAGAGTGGCGGCCCAGCCGCAGAAGGGATCCCGAAACCCTTTGCTCAGCGGAGACAATTCGTCGTGCATCCATGCATACTGGCGATAGCTAGACCAGGCGCGGTTCAGCTCCGTCTGGACGCGCTTCAATCTCTGGGTGCGTGTGGTTTTGGCTTTTTCCGACTCGGCGGCGAACTCGAATTGAATCTTGGGTATCGTTTTGGGGCTCCCAGTAGGCAGCGGGATAATGGACTCCGGGGGAAAGTGCTCGACCGGCTTGGACCAATGCTTCCTGTAGGCCGCTGGTTTCTCAAGCTCATTGGCAATGTCCTCCTTGTCCATGGCCGCGCTATCGGCTCCCTTAGGAGGGTTCTCCGTCTGGATCACATTCTCCCCTGGCGCATTGGCAGCCTGTTCGCCCGAATCCACGGGCGGATCGTTGGCGGGAGGCGTAACGATGTCGTGTGCGTTAGGGTCGGGCTGACCGGGAACTGCGTCTGGCCGGACGGTGGTATATCTGTCGATGTCGGACGGCGAGTTCTGGAACGTGCGGTAGAGCATGAAGACGATGAGGACGGCGCATAGCATGACGATGCGATAGCGTCGGCGAGGCATCGCGGCCGCTGGTGCTCGCCGAGGCGAGGCTTTGGGGGAATGGTCGGGATCGATTTCGATGGGCGGATAGGGATTCTATGATGGCCGCATCTTCCTCCTTGGAGCTGGCCAAGTAGGAAACGGGACAAAGGCAAAGGCTGGGGGCTGTGTTGCGATGTCGCAGCCTTGGCCGTTGAGCTTTCTGAACAAGCGTTGGCTGGAGGTAAGCAAGGTAGGCTAGTTAGGTGCCCAACTAGCGGGAGGTCGACGTTGCGAACTAAGTAAATGGAAGGAGAATAAAAATACCCCGGCACGCCGGCTGTCCCTGCTCGGGTTTTGCCTGCTTGCCTAATGGGGACTGACACTCCGTGTTCACCAATGACGCGTACCTAGTGCCAGTATCACTGTGATAAGGAAAAGGTACTAGGAAAGCAGCATCGAGACATTATCATCATGAACCAAAACTTCGATTCAGCAAGTGAAGCTGAACGGTTTGCATCGATCATCGGTAGCAACCACGGCGTCTTGTATCATCGTCAACCAAGGTTTTAGAGGTTTGCTATAAGGTATCCGAAACCTTAAATCCTTCCACTAGCATAGCAACATCCGCCAGCTCCTTAGCTTAGCCGGTTCTGGACTGTCTCGGACGACTAAAGAGTGCCTTCACATGCAATTTACACCAGATTGAGCAACAAGTGGGCGTTAGTGGGCGCTTTCCAATGTGCTTTGATCATTTTTGTGTGAGACAGGCCTGGCCATGTCAAGAAGAAGACGGCCTTTGTACGCTATCCACCCTACAATCCAATGGCTCCAAAGCAGAGCTAGATATCCTTTTGCACCTGAAAGACCGTGCCCACCTTCCGTCCTTACACACTGCCGGCATCGCTTGTGATTTGTTACAACCAACGTAGTCCGCTATCTCATCCGTCATGCCCTGATCCAGTCAAAGCAACGCTTGCCAAATCTGCGATCCTCCGCCAACATCTACAAAGTCAAGTACTGATAGTGGTATGCTGTTGTGGCATTACTCCACGGCCACCAACATACTCCTCCAGCGATCATTCGCCCAAGGCTGATATGGTGTGGTCGTGCCATCTCATTTACTCCTCATTCTGCACCTGTCTTTACTGGAACGACTTGATTTTGGCGTACAACTCGGTATCGTAAAAGTCATAGTTTTGGTCCAGCTCGCAGAACGGATGCTCTGACAACAGCTTGTCTGCCGTTGGGCGCTCCGATGGGTTCCTGTTGCTGTTGTTAGCTATACATTTCTCCCATCATATGCCGTTTCAACTTACACCTGGAAGCAGTCCATCATGAACGCCACTGCGAGCGGGCCAAGAGTTCCTTGAATGTCCTCTGGGATCGGTGGCGTCTCGCCGTTGGCGATCTTGTAGATGGCTCCCACTGCCTCCTCTCTTGCCCACGGTCGCTTGCCTGCAAACATCTCCAGGACCACGCATCCTAAACTCCAGATGTCTACCTTGGCACTGTAGCCCTCGCCCTGCGACCGAATCACCTCGGGGGCCATCCAAAAGACGGATCCCTGCATTGAGTTGGTCTTGTCGTTTCCGTAAATGTTGTCCGTCTTCTTCGAGATTCCAAAATCGCTAATCTTGCATGTACCATCCAGGTCAAGCAAGATGTTGTCGGCCTTGAGGTCACGGTGTAGAATGCCCTCTCGGTGCAGGTATGCCAGTCCAGAGAGCGTCTGGCGTGTTAGAGAAGAGACGACGGACTCCTCAAATTTACCATGTTTTCGAAGGCATGATCCGATACTGCCACCGGAAATATACTCGAGAAAGATGCTGATGCTCGTTTCTTTACGTTCGCATCCAAGGTACTGCACAATGTTGATGTGGTCAAGGTGCTGCATCGTGTCGATTTCCTGGTCCAGCGCTGCCACAAGCTCCTTCATCTTCGCCTTGTCTCCGCCCGCCGCCTTTGGGTTGACCTCAACCTCCTTGACGGCAAGGAATTCTCCAGTCGTCGCATTCATACCCAGATAAACACGCCCGTACGTGCCTTTTCCGATAAGCTGACCCTTGAACCAGCGGAAAGTCGTTTGTCGCTTCGGTAAGACATCTTGCGGGATCTGCGGCATCACCATGCTGCCACGCTGATCTGGTCGGATTTGCACAATGTTGGCGTTGAACATCTTAGTGCTCTTGCGGCGCATGATATTGGTGCCGGATTGACCAGTCTGGCCAATGGTCTGCGACGTCCTCGTAAGCCGCTTGTTGGCCTCATGAGCTCCGCGAGCGACTTCTCGGATAGACTTCATGCGCCCCAGACCTCCGGACCGTCGTATACTCCTTTGCGCTACGGAGACAGGCCGTTCTAGGGCCCTCAAGGTGGACTCGTCAGAGCCTAGCGTGTCATTGTCGTTCTGAGAGGCTGGCTGTTTCGAACCGGGGATGCTCGAGACAGGAGGCATCTGAGTAGCGACAGGGGCTTGTGCAGCAGGAGTCTCAGGTGCCGGAGCAATAGGCGACGGGATAGACTCTCCCTTTGGCTTCGCCGGTGACGGCGAGACGTCGTCTCCTTCGGCAATAGGCGATGGCATATCTCCCTCAGCGCCTTCCTCGAGCACTGGTTGATCGAGATCCAAGTTGGGGAAGAAATCGTCGAGGTTGTTGAGCAGGGCATCCGTGGGAGGTCGATTGGCCCAGACGTCCTTCTCGATGAACGATTTGCGGCGATTGATTTTTGCTTCCCTGTCTTCATCCCACGTTTCCGAGCGAGGAGTTGCCGGAGTCCATCGTGGACTAGGCTCGGGACGAGCGCTATTACCATCGCCGTTGCCGTCCTGGTTCGCATTATGTTCCAGAAGTGGTGGCGAACTGAAGGAGACAGACATGACCTTTCTAGCCCGCGAATCCTTGGTCTTCACCGTTAGGCTGGGTCGCTTTCTATGACCTGCAGTGGCGTTTCCTTCGGCATTAGCAGCAGCGGCAGCAGCGGCGGCGGCGGCGGCGGCGGCGGCCTTTTTCCTTCCTGCCAAGGGTATCGCAAAGAGGCCGTCGTCCGAATCGTCTCCGCTGTCGTCATCGGCGGCTGGTCGCTGTGGCATGGGCGCTGGGTTCGAGAACTGTACGTCTGAATCTGTGAAGTCCAAGTCGGGGCCATATGATTTCGCCCGCGTCAGAGGCTTGGGCCTCGTTGAGCTCGGGCTCACTTCAACCGAAGGACGTTGTTGCCCTGTTTGGTATGCTTTAGCTTCTGGATGATCAACGGCGTGGCCATCTGGAGTTTGGGGTGTTCCCCCTGGGGAATAGTCTGGTGCAACAAAGACTAGGTTGCCTCGGCTCCAAGTCACACTGGCTGGTGGCTCGGATGCCGATTTGCGGCCGCCTTGGTCTACATCGCGATAGGACGAGTTGGAACCAACAATGTCTTTCTTACCTCTGTCTGGCGGCTCTTCGTTGGACGACGGCGGTCGAGGAGTGTCCTTCGCTGAAGAAGTCGGCCTGGGTGCGTTTACGTTGGACTGACCGATTGCGGTCAGGTTCTTGCCTATTCCCGCAAGTGCCCCGGCAATTCCACCGCCTATAGCTCCCGCAGATGGCGGACTTGGCTTGCGTTTCCTGGCTTTTTCGGACGCCTCTTGGTCAATCGCTGCAGGGGGCGCAGGGCGTCTGGTGGTAGAATAGTCCTTGATACTGCCATTCGACAACTTCGAGCCGTGAGAAGGCCGTAAGCCCACCTTGATTGAAGTTTCTGAGGGGTCAGTCGGTGGTGCCGGGGGCTTTCGTTGGGGGTATAATGGTAATAGCTGATCCATCCGCTTGTCCTCGTAGGGCGAGTTTCTGGGATGGTCAAAATCGACGGGCTTGCCCTTGATAGCTGGACCTAGATTGTTGTCACCCGTCGGGCTTTCCCGTTGTTTCCGTTTGATCTGATACTCGCGCTGCTTCCGTTCCATGGTAGCCTGGTGTTCAAGGGCCTTTTGCGCGAGCAACTTTTCATCCATCTTGTCTTCGGTATTCGATCTCGATGCCGGAGGCGATGAGCTGGAGCGACGCCGTCCGTTTGCTACCGAGGTGTCGTCTTCAGGTGCTAGGTAACCAGGGGATAGTGAGGGCGGAACGTTGGAGTTCACAGTTGAGTGAGTCATAGGAGGAACTCCTGGAGGCGTAACAAAGTACTTGGCAGTCTCTACAAAGTCCCCTACGTTGAGTCTGTTTGCGAGAAGCTGTGAGTCGTCTAGCGGCTCGGCGTGTTCGAAGCTACCAAGCTCAGTTAGGTAGATGGTCGAATTGATATAGTCGCCCAATCCTAGATTAAGGCAGATGATATGGCGAATTTCGGTAGCGCTCTCTGCCTCTGTGATGTCGCACATGCGGTAGTTCCAGCAATCCATAGTGGCCAGAACATATGTTCTGGATGATCCGGCTCGCTTTGGCAACATAGGGGAGTGATCGTCCCCCTCGAGTAAAAACGTGAGCCCCAGCTCTTCAGATTGACGGTTACTGCCGGTTGCACCTCGAGATGCGGATCTCGTCGTCTTGTTGGGCCTTGCGGGCGAGGTAGGAGAGCCTTTAGCATCGTCGTGTAGAGCTCCGTCATGTTTCGATTTACGCCCGAAAAATCCTAGGAAGCCCTTTGGGTCCTTTCCAGAAGAGGCTGATTCGCCCTGCTCGGTGGGAGATGGACGCGATCGTCCATCATGATTACGTGGACCATGTATTATGTTGTCAAAGGTGATGGCCCGATCTGCTTTTGAAGAGTCGAAGTGAAAACCAGAACCATATGTGGCAATGTTGGACGATTGAGAGTCTACACTGTCTCGTGGTCGATGACTGAACCCCGAGGTGCTAGGTGATGGAAGAAGGATGGGGGTTCCGTTGGGAGTGTAGATGGCACGGGACACTTCAGGGTTACCGATAGGAGATCCGCCGCCGGACGGGTGGGCGAAAGCGGTCATTGAGTTGGAGGATGGTCTATGCTGCCTGGCTCCTGACCCACGATTGCTATAACCAGGTGTGTTGGGGGAATCGTTGGGGTCTGTTCCCCCACTCGCGATGCTGGTACCGTTGAGGGAATCGCCGCGTCCATGCGGGGCATCTGTCTTGGCGAGCTCAATAGGGCGGCCATTGACAATGGCTCGAATGAGGCGACGCATGCGCTTGGCTTCCTCGCGTTCTTTGGACTGATCCCAACCCGTGCCAGTAATGGAGCATTGCCGTGCCAGCCTGGGATAGACTAGCTGGTGCATCATTCCAAAATTCCCACGGCCACCGTTGCTGCTGCCGAGCTCTAGGAATTCGCGGCCGTGGATACCGAGGGACCTGAACGTCTCCTGCCACTCGGGGGAAAATTGGTTCTTAGCCAGCCAGATGAGTACGGTGTCCAAGGACCACTGATTTGACATCTCCGGGGTGATACTGAGCGTCGTGGCAGTGGAGGAACTGGACACGCCCCGGTGTTGCATGTTCCCGGATAGATTGTGCCGCTCTCTGGCAGCCAGCTCCTCGGCCTGCATGTTCCCGGACAGATTGTGCCGCTCTCTGGCAGCCTGCTCGTCGGCCTGCATGTTCCCGGACAGATTGTGCCGCTCTCTGGCAGCCTGCTCGTCGGCCTGCATTTTGTTATATAGGGTAGTGGTGAAACACATGTCCCCATCCCCCAAAGCGAATGCCGGCCACTGCTGTACCGTGGAGGCCGTCACGGCCGGGTCCTCTAGGCCAAAGGCGGGGATGCCGACACCCTCACCATAGGTATTGGTCGTTGGTATGTACGTGGCACTCATCTCACTGTTCGGCGGGGGCGGGGGCGGGAGGGTGACAGTCTGCCCAGTGGCGATCTGAGCATGAAGCATGGGGTTGTAGGGCTGGTGTTGACCGGACGGCGGGGGCGGGATGTTGAAGCCGGTACGGCCATCGTACATTCGACCGTAGTTGCCGTGCCAGCCAGCATGCTGACCGGAAGTGGCGTTGGGAGGAGGGCCCGGGGGCGGCGGGATCATGACGCCGGCGACGGTGGTGCCCGGGGCACCGGGATAGCGGGGAGGCGGCGGCGGGAGGTTCATCATGCCGTTGACCGGATGCGAAGAGTTCTGGGAGGACAGAGGCGGCGGCGGAGGCACATGGAAGCCCCGCGAGGGATCGTTGCCCGAGACATGTCTCTGGCCGGCCGGAAACATGGTGGGCGAGGCGCGAGGCGGCCCGCGCGGAGGGATCGAATGTCGACGGGTGCTATCGTTTGCTGGCGGTCAAGGCTCTGGGAGGAGAGCCTGGTGCCGCAGAGACAGCAGCTGTGAGAGTTGGAGGAGTGATCGGAGGAGAAATGGAGATGGTAGGCGGGAGAATGTTGTTGTCGGCGGAGGCGGAGTCGGCGGCAGGTATGGAAGGCAGGCAGACGAGACAAGGCAGGTATAAGGTAGGAGGTAGAATAAGGTAGACAGGGAAGTCGATGCACAGCCCAGGGGCCGGCAGCTGGCGCTGGCTGTGGCTCCGGCTGTGGCTCTGGAGGCGGCTGAGGCACGAGGAAGTAGGCGCAGACGCTGCTGGGATCGATGGCGCAGTCGGAGGAGCAGCTGAAGGGGCCACGTCGAGGGCGCGCTGCTTTTGGTGCTGGGTGTAGAGCGTTGGTGTTGTGTTCGGGGATGGTCTCTGGTTTGGCGATGGCGATGGCGACGGCTGTGGTGTGGTGGTCGTGCGGGAACAACTGGGGACGAGGAGCAGAAACGACAGCGGGGACCGGGAGCTAGAATGTGAACTGGAGAACAGGCACAGACGCCGACACGATTACGAGACGAAGCCAGCAGCGGGAGAAGAAAGAAAAAAAGGTAGCCCGGACCGAGACCTGAGGCCGGAAGGACAGGTCGGTCTGGCGATTGAGTACAGATACAGGATTACTGTAGAGAGGATTAGAGACTAAGGTGGGTTCGAGCGAGGTAGGACGGGCTGCTACTGTATGTAGGACTCGGATGGATCGAAATTGTCAGGTCGTGGTGGTGTCGCAGCATAGGTACCTACCTAGGTCAGCAGCGTTAGCAGCCATGGCGTGGAGCGGGTGGGGCGCTGCTACAGGGGTCATGCGCTGTACAAATTCTGTACGGAGTTACCTACAGTACCTAAGGTATCTGTAGATGGAGGGGGGTTCATTAGGCCACTGGGCGTCAGCTTGCTTATCTCGAATAGCGATGCTTACTGCTGGATGGGTAGGTACCTAGGTAGGTAGGTACCTTAGGTACTCGGGTACTAGGTATATACCTCTGTCCTAGGTACGCATGTGCGGGCAGTGCCGCCTCCATGAGACTGGCAGCTCGGGTGCGCCTGGCGCTTAGCAGCTGCCGCTGAGAGGCCGAGCTGCATCGTCCTTCGTGCATGTGCGTGTGATTGCTTTGACCATTCTGTATCCCATCCTAGTCAGGCTGATTTCCCAATTGTCCCTCTTTGTACCTACTCTGATGTCAAGGGTGTCTTTTCATCACGTGCCTGTGCTGCTACCATCCGGCCGGCCGGTCGGCTGCAAAGTCGGGACTCGTTCTTAGCCCGCATCCACGAACGAGAACAGCCGCAGCTTGGAATTGTGGCTGGCCGCCGCTAGATTCCCAAACGGCGCCAGACATTGGGGAAATAGAAGGACCCAGATGGACGGCCCAGACACCATCGGAACAAGGGTCAAGTGGGGAAATTGCATGTCGTAAACGCATCGAACCCGCTTGTCCCAGCCTCCCGAGTGGAAAAACTATCTGTACTACATACTAATCCGTATGTACATGTTAAATGTACCACTCTGCATCTTCAGAGATGGTACCGGGTACTCTGTAATTCATGCCCAAGTCTCATTCTCGTTCTTTGTGTGCAATAGATCAAGTACCTACAGTGCCTACCAGTGCCTACCAGTGCCACCTAGAATATACCTAAGTAGTGTACGTGGATGCTACAGCCTGAGACGAGTGGTCTTCTTCATTCCATTCCATCCCGTCATCAGGCGGGGGTCCTGTGATGCCCACCAAGAAGAGCCGCTGTGGAGCAATACGAAGCTCAATTGTCCTGACCGCTTCAAGCACAACATCGCCTTCACTCTTCCCAGCGTGGCGTTTGAGTAATCACTGCCAATGCAGTATTTCCTATGCTAACGCCGCATTACTACACAGTTTCCCGCCTACCAGCTATGTCAGTCTCATTTAGGTTCATTTGGAACGCCCTGCACTCCTGCTGTCTTCGTACTCAACTTTCTCTGTTCAAAGAGACCCCATCCCATATCACATCATACATACAATGCTCACAAAACCAACTCTGCCACAATATCGCTCCAGGAACCTCCGTATAGCCCTGGAGACCAAACAGGCCTCGCCGGTTTATTCATTTCCCGTACAGCGCACCCTTGCCTTACATGACGGTGCAGTTGTACCCTTGCTGGCATTGCTCCAAATACCCAGCGTCTTCCGACGTCCCAGCTGGCGAAGTGTGCGCTCTCACCTCTCCCATGATCCTGACGCTCTGCTCTCCTTCCGAATGCCACCACTTGAGCCGCTGGATCGTTGTGCCCTCCTCATCGTCCGTGCTAATCTCCCATTTTCCGGACGACACAGAAACCTCACAGTTCTCCTTGGGGAAGTGGAACTCGGGTAGAAAGACAATTGTCGGTGCGTCTTCCGGTGCCGCCTTTGGAGCCCGAAGCTTCAGCTCATACGTGCACTGCTTGAGATCAAAACCCGCTTGCACAATGTTCCCGTAGACGACAGTGGCGGTTGGTCGGACGTAGGCTTGTGCGGCGCGATATCCGGGAGCGTTAGTCAATTCCGGGTCCTTGCCTTGAGGAGATGAGCTGATGGAAGGGTTGGTGAGGGTACGTTGAATGTTGGCAGGCGTCACACTTCGGTCGTCGTCCACTGCCTTACCAGTCGATGCATCCTTGTCCGGCAGAGGGCTGTCTGGGACGTGCGACTCTGGCAGCGGCTTGTCATCCAGCGAAAAGATGGACAAATCCTCGCCATTCCACTGGTCGCCCCGTGGATGATCGTTCTTTGCCGTGTATACCCACGTGCAGGAGCCTTCCATTCCCGAACCCTCAACAGCAAAGTAGTTGGCGTCGAGAGCCGATATTTGGCTCGAGTAGTCGCCCGTCTTGTACGCTTTCTTGTCATCCATGTCGTATGGAATTCCAAACTCTGACAGCACACAGGGGTGGTTTCCAGTGCGGTCAATACCTTCCTGCCGAAGCGTTTTGAGCTGGTCCCTCAAGCAGTTCCGGATCGCCGTCTCTCCGATTTTGATGGCAAAGGCCGGATGGAGATATTTGCCTCGGAGGACACCAACGACATCCACATTCCACGTACTGTTCCAGTGCTTTGTCATGAGGGTGATCCCGTCGTAGTAATGGGGCGTGAAGGCCATCCTGGGATCATCGTCCTCGGTACCCTTGATTTGAGGGGGAAGCTCCAGAGTAGGGAACTGCATTAGCATGATGCAGTCCTTGTGTACATCTCGACACGTCTTCTTGTAAGCGCGCCAAAAGTCCATGAAGAAGTTGTTGGTAAAGTAGGGGTAGTCGATTGTCTGGCCGTTCTTTGGATCCTTGGAGAAATAATCCCTACGGAGTATGGTGTCCGTTTCAGGGTCCCAAACACCGTGCTGAGCCCACACGCACTCGCCCAGTTTCCAGCCAGGATCGCGCTTCCACCCGTATTTGGAGTCGTCGTAACTAGGGGGCAGCCAGGCAATCTCGCCGTGGGGGTCGACGAGTTGGCTGCCCGACTTGTATGGACCCAGGCCGCCCATGGCCCAAGTGTCGACCTCGCAAGCACGCCCCATTCCGAGGAGGAATGTCTGCCACATGGTCGGGCAAGTTCCCTTCTTCAAGGGATGCGTGGACGGGATCACAGTCAAGTCCTTGTAGCCCGTCATGCCCTTGTTTGGCTCATTCATACTCTCCCATCCGATGACAACATCGTTCTCAAGATCGCCTGCCTCGTGTATGCGCTTCGCCAGGTGACCGCAGGCCCTCATAAAATGGCCCTGCAGATAGTCCTGGATATTGACACCGTCGATGATGCACTTCGGGGCGAACGCCTTGCCGGCAAAAAACATGGTGAAGATGGTGCCCGCAGCGAGTCGATAGTAGTTGGTTGACCAAATCATCTTGGGGAACTCGTCTGGTTTCGGGTATGTGTTGTGAACGATGGAAGCCTCTGTGGCCGCAAAGCTCTGGGGATTCAGTCCGCAAGCATATACAGTCCACATGGGCGCACCGGAGCCGCCGGTAAAGCGCGACCAAACATCCTGGTGAGGGTCCATAAAGATGTAGAAGCCAAAATCTTTTGCAATGCGCAAGATCTCGATCGTGTTCTGGATGAATTCCTCGTCGTACTTTCCCGGACCAGCCGCTTCAAGAGCCTCCCACGTGAAAAGATAGCGGATGGTGTTGTAACCAAAACGCTTTATCCGGGCGAAATGCATGCGTGCATCCTCCTTGGGGAAGGGTCGCTGATGGAAAGACACATTGTCGCCGTCAAAGAAGTCGGTACCGATATGGGATGGTTGATAGGGTTCGCTGGGCAGCTTGGCGTCACCGGCGACGTTGATGCCACGGAGGAGCACCTGGCGACCGTGGCCGTCACGAAACTGGCCGTCCTCGATAGTCAGGCGAAACGAAGTCATGATGTCGGCTTCTTATCTAGGGCCTGCGCCGCGGGGGAGGAAGGGTCGAGAAGTGTGGAGATGATGAGAAGAGGCGGAGGAGAGGATGGAGGAGATGGCGTGGCTCGGCGTCTTGGGAGGTTCCGCCCCCGTTTGATGATGACGCTTGGTCGTTGGCTGGCTGGTTAGTTGGTTGGTTGGTTGGGCCGTTGCTTACTGTAGGTTGTTCGGTACCTACCTACCTACCTGGGGATTCCAGGGGCCGTGCAGTGGTTCCGTAGAGATGTTTTCAGCACTGTCCTCTATCTTGTGCACTCTAATTTGCCTGAACGGAACGGGAGCGTCTATTGGGCTATTGGCATTTCACTGTTGGATGACGGATGGATACCTACCTTAGGCGTTGCAAGCTGTCAATGTGGTACTGCAAATAAGGTAGGCAGGGAGAGCGGAACATTCGGGGCTCCCAGTGCCAGGATGTTGCTGTGGTGCTGCAGCAACATGTCCACCACATGGCCGCCATCCACCGTTTCGGCATGGCGGCTGGCCACGATTGGATTAGCTCCCCGGATGCTGAGCAAGTCGTCATGATATCATGGAGAACTTAGGCACTGGCACTGGGCACTGGGCGCACTAGCTTGTCCGAGCATCAGCCGGCCGCGGCCCGCCTTAACTGTAACAGCTGGGGCTGTTCGTGCTTATTTCGGTGATTGCGTATTCGTGAGAGCCCGTCGTCGTATTCCGGCGGCGAGTACCAAGTGAGGGGAGTTGCTACCGCTGCCCCGAGCATCTTCAAGCTTGATACTGGGCAACGATGGGCCCGGACTAAAGCAGCCGCTGCTCTGACCTGGTTTGGTCTGCTCTTGTCCGGATAAGAATTCAGCGAAAGACGATCTGGAGAGGTTCCGGATTGGCAATTGACGGGTACGTACCGGTAGGTAGGTGGTTTGGCTTGATCATGTCCGTGATCATGACTGCAGGAGGCAAGACGTCTCTTCTCGGCTGGCCAGACACCCATTGATGGTCCGAAAAGTGCCACAGTCATTGGGAGAGGATTATCCGATCATTATGAGCCATTGTTACGCCCTTTTTAGCCCTCGTTTTCGCATGCGCGTGCGAAAATGGGCCTTCGGGGTTTTTCGCTCCCACGGGTCCGAAAACCCCGGGACGCCCGGGGACCGCCAGCAACTGAACTCGACTGGCTCAAGCACAACGCTGCGCCCTCTCGCCCACAAACTTGTGCTCAAAAGCCGTTTCCAGTCAGTCTGCAGCTGTCTAGGTCCCTTGTCTGGCGATTCGTCAGGCCCCATCTTCCGAAGCAGGGCTGCTTCTTCTCGAACCGTTCTCGCCTTTCTCTGCCTCTGCGTCTTGCCGTCCGTCGCACCGGCTCCACACCCACGCCTGCGACATCTGAGGTCACGATATTGTGACTGCAGCCATTCGCCATCCCCGGCAGTCACCGCAACAGGAACGTTGGCTTCTTGTAGACCATTTTACGCGTTGGAGACTGGCCGTCCCCTCGCGCATCGGAAATTTCAATCGCCTCGCTCCCGTCTCCATTGAGCAAGAGCTTCTCCGGCGCTTCCGTCGGGTCCGGGGTCCGCTTACTCAACCTTCAGAACCATAACCACGAGGGGGAATCAGCATGCCAATGTGAGCTTCGCTGAACTGGTTTCAAGCTCTCATAGCATCTTACGACTGTGCCCCGTCTTCCTCTTACGTGACTCAAGTCATTGCTGCTCGCCATTACCAAGTCCATGCCGCTTTATTCTCAATCCTCGGATAGCACGGTTCCCACAAGGGTCTCCAAGCTAGCGAGAAGGCCTCATCGCAAGTCACGGAATGGCTGCTTCAACTGCAAGAGACGCAAAGTCAAGGTTCGTCTGCCTATTAAATCTCCTTCCTTCCAGTCGCCCTGCCAATTTTTCTTCTCATTCTTTTCTTATTCCATTCGCCATGTCCTCCTGTTGCTGACACAAGCTCGATTCAGTGCGACGAGGTAAAACCCGCCTGCGCCAACTGCGTCCGTTTCGGCATTCCTTGTGATTTTGCGCCTCTTTTGACTGGAAACGAGGCCAAGACGAATGGTTCTGATGGCTTCGCGTCCGTCAATGGCCACTCCGGCGAGCTTTCCACTGTTCCGCGTCGGGGTCCCGGACGGCCACGCAAAGACTGGGCCGCCCTTGCCAGGCCGCCTTCGCAACCGATTGAGCCCCCCCCGCCTCCTTCTACCATCTCCTCATCGCCTCCCGTCTCGGTTGAATCGGCTCCTCCACCATGTTCACTCAACATCTCCGACGTCGAGCTACTCCTGCAGTTCATATCCCGCACTGCTGCAACCCTTCATGATGCCCACGACCCCGAGGAGAGCATCGCACGGTTCTGGGCCCAGAATGTCCCCCGGATTGGCCTCTCTTACCATTTCCTGCTTCATTTCATGCATGCCCTGGCTGGCTACCATTTGGTCTATCTAGAACCTGGCGACAAGAATCGGCAGACCCAACACCTCTCGCTGGCTGAGCACCATTCGGCCGTGGGTCTGGCCGAGATGGATCAAATACTGCCTGCACTCGACGAAAGCAACTGTGCCGCGCTCTACGTTTCATCGTTGCTCGTGTGTTACTGTGCTTTTGCTGCCGGTCCGAGCGGTCCGGACGACCTTCTCGTTTGCAATGTCGGTGATGCGGCACCACAACGGCTACTGCCCCTAATCCATGGAGTACGATCAATAAGGCGTGCGATAGAGCCCGCTACTCTTTTCGCGGGCCTCATGGAGCCCCTCGGAAGCAATGAGATCGCTGTTGAACATGAAGGGAAGCCTTCATATCTGCGGCAGGGACTTCCTCATGTGGACTGGGCTCAGCCACTCGACAAGTTGAGGGCGTGGGTTGCATCGCATGCTAGCCCGGATACCATCATTTATCTGCGATCATTGGACTCTCTCTGCGATCTCTACGAGGCCACGTATGGCAGCTGTGAGGGCAAGTATGACGGTGCTCCGAAGAACCGACTGGTTTTTGGCTGGCTCTACCGCATGCAAGATCCCTTTGTAGCCTGCCTAAGGAGAAGAGAACCTCAGGCACTACTGATATTAGCCTACTACGCGCCTTTACTACAAACACTAAAACGGTGTTGGTTCGTGGATGGTTGGACAAAGCATCTCCTCGATGCTATATGGGAGATGGTAGGACAGGAATTGGTCGGGTGGCTCCAGTGGCCCCTGGAGATATATGGTCAGATGATATAGATGGCCCTATCGTCCTTGGGAGATTCATGGATCAAAGCGTTATTAGGGCTGAAATATGCCCTACTTCTTTCTCTATATCTATTTTTACGTCACCAAGATATTCGCGGTTGGACACTTACGAGATGAAAGACGACAGCGGATTTTTCTTGTTGGATTTTGGGATGACTTAGGCGTTGGTTACCTGGCATCATTTGCATTGGTCGGTCTCGAGTGTTAGGGGGGCTGAATTAAGAGTAAGCATTCTTTTGACCTTAGGCTTTCAGGCCGGGTTAATAGAACATTGATTTTAAGGTTCACAAGGGGAGGGTATGCATTATCCTTCTCTCTCTTTATGGCCACTTTGCGTTGAAAACTCTCCTCAATTGTGATGTATTTAAACTGATTGGACTTTGCATGCCCCAACGAGCAAGATTGGGAGACCTTGTGAATATGGTTCAAGCCATGTATATTCTGTGACAGGGGCAAGCGCATCTATAAAACCGCCTCAGCCTTTCTACGTTAACAGCCACCACTACCCGACCATCAATGTCCGACATTGTCAGGCGTGTTCACGAATAAGATGCTCTATGCCTCGAGAAGACCGTGTGTTGGCTGTGTACTCGGGAAGTCTGAGCCAGCAACTCATCTACCGTCTGGAAGCACCATCGCATACAGAACTCCGGCGGTGCCTATTTAAAACATCAGAGAGGCAAGAGCCTTTCTGGGGTTGCAAACAGACGAGCTAGCACCGGTCAAATCAATCATCTCGCCAAGTTGTTTCTGATGAGAACGGGGTTTGGCTGTATTACCTTGGCCTTTCAAGCTGGCCAATGTTCGTTGCGGAAATTAGCACATAACGACGGAGAGGACATAGCAATGCAGAACAGGGCCACTACAAAGCCTTGAAATTTTTTGGTTGACTAGACTTTTATCTATCAATTGACAGCAGGCATCATTCAATCTCACCATATCTTCATTGACCAACTGTCATGGCACCTTGCTAGCCAGCTGGGAAGGTTAGCGGGCAGTTCAAGGGGGGCGGCAGTGAACCGAAGGGCTGTTCAAGATGCCAACATCTTCACCGATAAGTTTCTGGACTCCATATTATTTAATCATGTCATGGCCATAGCTTAGTCCCGTGCCGATTCAAGCAAAAACGGAACACATATCGAAAATTGCATAAACCTACCTTTATCGCAGCCTTGACTGTTGGCCAGGCCGGCAAAGACCTTGAGCGATTAACCCAGGTAGAGGTCTGGCGTGCTATCGCGTTCAGAACCCGGCTGCTGTTCATCATGCCGATTTTCTCGAGGTTGTCGGAGTAGTTAAATACATGATTGCTACCAAAGACAGTTCCACGACCTTTGAGCTAGCGGGTTTCCATGAGGCAGACTCTGGTGTAGAAACGATACTAGTAAATACCTTTGGGAGTGGCATATACATGGGTAAGACGGCAGCTTTTCGGCTTGAGCGAAAGTAGAAAAATCAAAAGACGAAACATGATATCACGATGTGCCATCCATGGTCGAGGCAGTGATTCATTCCTCTACATCGATTGAGGAGGGCTTCGGCGAATATTCGGCTAACCCCACCAAGCTCGGCGGCGAGCTTCAACATCCACTATGATGACACTCCCACTTCCATTGAACACACCAGGACTGGGTCAACCTGAAAGTTGCTTCTATTCACGGAACCGTCTGCAGCTGAATTCTTGACATGACACGATAGATCACACAGTATCGGCCCTTGTGAATGGAGTTTTGATAGCGACTCATATTTGTGTTGCGAATCTTTGCCGGCCAAGTCTTGTTTGAACCGCCAACAAACACCATGTCTGGATCAAAAGCTGCCCTCAAGGCCATCAACGAGGCCGTTCGGCAACAAAAGTTTGACGAAGCCGCGTCTCAGGCCCAGGATTTCCTGAAGAAAGAGCCCAAAAATTACCAAGCGTATGACCCCTCCGAAAACCCTCGTGTCGGTGGACCCAGCACTGACATCACCATTTAGACACATCTTCCTGGCGTTTGCACTGGACAAGCAAAACAAATTCGACGAGGCAGAGAAAGTCTACGCTTCAGCCACATCCCTTAGACCACAAGAATCGCAAGCCTGGCAAGGGCTGATCAAGCTGTTCGAAAAGCAAAATGCCAAAAAGCTAGGGAACTACCAACAGGCGGTTGTCAGCCTTGCACAAATCTACCACGATGCAGAAGACATGTATAAATGTCAAGATGTCGTTGACAAGTTTGTTGATTTTGCGCGAGTCCATGGCGACCCCTCTCAGTATGCAGATGCTCTCTGGATTCAACTTCCTGAAAGCCCTTTATATCCAATTCTTGAAGGCCGATTCCCACATGCCGCCAAGACATACGAGAGTATTGCTCACATTCTCGAGGGGTTCGAAAAGAAGCGGATCAACACCTTGGTTGGTGAACGCCGGACAAAACTTGGTGCCACCCTTACCGAGGTCACCCTACAGGCGAAGCGGGAGGTCTACAGTCAGAGTCGACTGGAGCACATATACCGACAGCTAATCAACTGGACCTCTGACGATGAGCTTCGACGGACGTATGAGGAAAAGCTTCTTCAGCTGTGTTATGAGCGCATGTTGGTTGCGCCAAACGCCTCGAACAAATCTGCCGAGCGCGACAAGACGATTGAGCTCGCGAGTGGTATGGTTGCTATTCAACATCCATACAAGCTTGCCTGGGATATTGCGATAGAGTGGCAAGATAAAAAGGAGATTGGAGAGTATGACGTGGAAGTCCTCAGGAAATACTGCTCGTTTTTCCCAGAAGGCGACCTATCCAAGGTTATCACTGCGTTCCTAACGAGCTCGATCTGTCCCTTTCCACCGGAAAAGCAACAGGACCAGTCCGCCCAGGGCCTCAGTGGCTCTGAGGAGAGTGAAGACGATGAGGATGGTGGTGTTCCTACCTTGGTTGTTCCGTTGACGGACGAAGATCGTCTCGTCATGATGACCGAGGGTATCGTCACGGCCGACTCCTCTTTCGCCTACAGGATAATTGGATTGTTCTTCCTTCATCTTGGAGAGTATGAGAGCACGGTTGAGCTGATGCGCAAGGCTTTGAGCCATGTTGCCAAGGAGCGTTCAAAGACAGGCCTCTCATTTCAAAATACCGAGGATGCTTATTCCCTGTCGCTCGGTACTGCTTTGGTTTACTACCAATCGCCAAGACACCACCAGGAAGCCAAGAAGCTCTTCGATGCAGTGCTTGAGCATGACACCACATCAACGTCCGCTTTGATTGGAGTCGGCTTGATTTTTGAAGAGGAGGAGGAGTACGATCAAGCCATTGACTTCCTCACCCGTGCTCTGAAGCGCGATGGGAGCAACATTCGGGTCAAATCAGAGGCTGCATGGGTCAAAGCACTGAAATGTGACTGGGAGACGGCCAAGAATGAGTTGTTGGATTGCATACCCCCTCTGCAGGAGAAGGGCGTTTCCGACAAAGAGCTATTGGGCGAAATCCAGCACCGCGTTGGAGTATGTATCTGGAACCTGGACAAGAGCAAAGCGGCGAGGAAGCAGCGTAAAGGAGAGTGTGCCTACGCATACTGGCTGAGTGCGTTGAACAACAACATCAACCTAGCGCCTGCATACACGAGCCTCGGTGTGTATTACGCGGACTACGCAAAGGATAAGAAGAGGTCACGCCGCTGTTTCCAGAAAGCCCTCGAGTTGTCCTCCTCCGAAGTCGTAGCCGCCGAGAGGCTGGCACGTTCTTTTGCTGACGATGGAGACTGGGATAGAGTCGAGCTGGTAGCACGACGCATCGTTGACTCTGGCAAAGTCAAGCCACCCCCCGGATCAAAGAGAAAGGGTATCAGTTGGCCATTTGCGGCACTTGGTGTTGCCGAGCTCAACAAGATGGAATATCACAAAGCTATTGTCTCGTTCCAAGCCGCTTTGAGACTGTCTCCAGAGGATTATCATTCCTGGGTGGGTCTTGGAGAGAGCTATCACAGTTCTGGACGATATATTGCTGCCACAAAGGCGATTTTGAATGCGCAGAAGTTGGAGGAGAGTGCCGAGGCCGATATATCCGGTGACACGTGGTTCACCAAGTACATGTTGGCCAACATTCACCGAGAACTGGGCGATTACGATGATTCCATCAATCTGTACCGGGCGGTCATGGAGACTCACCCAGAAGAGGAAGGCGTCGTCATTGCTCTCATGCAGACAATGGTTGATAACGCTTTGACTTCTGTCGAAAAGGGCCTGTTTGGCAAAGCCGTGGAGCTAGCCGTCGAAACAATTGTATTTGCTGCGGCAACGAGCGGCAGTGTCCGGGACACCTTCAACTTTTGGAGAGCCGTTGCGGATGCATGTTCTGTTTTCTCCTCCGTCCAAGGACGTACCGCAGACTTCCCTGCGAAACAACTCCAGGCACTTCTCGAAAGCAGCCCCCAGGAGGCATTTGATCTCATGGTGGACGTAGACAAGGTCGGAATCGATGTCGTATACGCCAAGGGCATCTACGCAGACAACGAGCAGCCTGGTGTGGATCTAACTCGATGCATTCATGCCACTGTTCTATGCCACAAGCAAGCCATCCGCATCGCAGCCAGCGACCGCCATGCGCAAGCGGTTGCATACTACAATTTGGGATGGGCCGAGTTCCGGGCGCACACCTGTCTTCCATCAGAGCTTCGGCAAAAGTCCAGTGCCTATATCAAGGCAGCCGTAAGGTCTTTCAAGCGGGCAATTGAGCTCGAGGCCGGAAACTCGGAGTTTTGGAACGCACTGGGTGTGGTGACGAGCGAGATCAACCCCTCGGTGTCCCAGCATGCTTTCGTCCGGAGTCTGTACCTCAATGAGAGAAGTCCGGCAGCGTGGACCAACCTCGGCACATTGGCCTTGTTGTCGGGCGATTTGAGACTGTCAAATGAGGCATTCACCAGAGCACAGTCTACAGATCCTGATTATGCGCATGCCTGGCTTGGTCAGGGATTCGTGGCATTGCTGCATGGCGATGTCAAGGAAGCCAGAGGCTTGTTCACCCATGCCATGGAGATATCCGACTCATCCTCCCTGCCTGTCCGTCACCACTACTCGGCGGCTATGTTTGACCATATCCTCACCGTCCCGCCCAATAGCCTTACTACTGCGTCTCTCATCCAGCCCTTGTTCGCACTCAACCAAGTTCAGAACCTCAGGCCCCAGGACTTGTCATTTGGCCATCTATCTACCCTCTTCCAGGAGCGTACTCACGAGAAGATTCGCGCCGTGTCTGGCCTTGAAAATGTCTCGTCCAAGATTGAGGCAGACTACGAGACTACTGAGTCGGCCGATAGCCTGGCACGGTTCGCACTGTCCAAGACGGATCTGGCGAGAGCTTACCTGGCGGCTGGGTCCTATGAGGAGGCAATTGAGTGTGCTGAAGTGGCACTTGGTCTCAGTAGCGAAGAGTCGGAGAATGAGCTTTCGAGCGAGCAACGCAAAAAGGCGCGACTATCTGCACACTTGACATCGGGCCTTGCACACTACTACCGCGAATCATTCGACGAGGCTGTAAAGTGCTTTGAGACGGCCCTCGAGGAGTCTGATGGCAACCCGGATGCGGTATGCCTCCTAGGCCAGGTACTTTGGGCGCAAGGCTCGGAGCCCGCACGAGACAGGGCCCGGGAAGCGCTATTCGCAGTTATTGATGAGCATCCTAGCCACGTTCAGTCGGTGCTTCTGCTCGGCGTCGTTGCGCTCCTGGACGGGGACGAAGACAGCCTGGAAGCCGTGGTGGAAGAGCTTCAAGGGCTGCGCACCAATAACAAGGTGACTGCTCTGGAGCAATCTCGGATCGGCGAGGTCCTTCGTGCCGTGGCGCTGCTTGCGGAGGGTCGTACAGAGGAGGACATGAAGACGCAGGTCCAGACGGACATTATGCTGCACCCTCACCTGCCGCACGGCTGGTCGGCGCTGGCCGAGACGGCGAGCGACGAGTACAGCGCGCAAATGGCACTCATGGTGGCGTCTCGCGGCATCCCGCCGCGAGGACTGCTGGAGGCAGACGACCTGGCCAAGGCGTACGCTGGCACGGATAGAGCGGCAGATGCACAGAGGGCGGCATTCCTGGCGCCGTGGGAGCAGGCTGGCTGGGGGGCACTGGAGGTGACGACGCAGGGGATCTAGGCAGGCGGAGGGATTTGAAGAAGTTGCATGAATCTGAACGACGCCATGTGCTTACGAGAATGCGTGTACAAGAGCAGGAGGATCAAGAAGGGGGGGGGCTTAGAAAACCAACACCATCTGACGACTCCATGTCTCAGGATAAGCAAGGTACGTAGAAGATAGAATAGGGGTATCAAGTTACAATCGCCAAACAGCCACACCCGAGCACTCTGTATCTATGGCACAATTATCCAGCACGGTCGTCTTGTCCCGACACGGCCTCCTTTAGCTTTGCTATCCTTCCTTCAGTCCACGTTTTATGCCAGGCGTCCACCTTGCCGCCCAGCAGCACGCACTTGTCCGGCTCGAGCATCACCATGCCCCTGGCCACGACGGTGCCCGCCTTGAGCATCATCTTCTCGCCAATGGCCGTCTTGCCACCTCCAAGGCCGTTGATGCGCCGCAGCTCGAGCGCGTAGACTTTGGTACCGCGGCAATCTTGCAGAACCAGCCGGTGCGTCGCGTTCCTGCCAGTAGCGCGGGTGGTCTGCTGGGCACCGTCGCCATCGCCGTCCTGCTGCTGCTGCTGCTCTTCGTCGGTGACACGCACAATCTCCCTTCCTCGTGTGCGCTCCCCACGCTCAATCGCCTCGAGCTCCTCAATCTGTTCCCAGCGGCTGAGGCTGAGGTTCTCAATGTCGAGAACCTGGACGTGTATGGGCCGTGACAGACGTTGCTGCTGGGTGCCCGCTGAGTCCACGCCGCTCGGGAAGCAGCCCGTAGAGGCATCAACGAGCGCCCGCGAGGTGAGGTCGGCGGTGAGGAGGCGGGCGCGGGCAGAAGCAAGCAGCGCAGGGAGAGGAGGCGGCGGAGAGCGGGAGGCGACGAGGGATGTGAGGAAGGACTGGGATGGAGTCGGGAGAAATTGCGCTTGAATGGAGGAGCGCAGTTGGGCGGCGAGGTCCATGGCAGCTGGCGAGTCCTTAGCAAGCGTAGATTTTCATGTCCAAAAGTGCTTTGAAAGCAAAATTCCCGAGGCTGGTGAGAAGCAAATTTAACAACTGAGGCGACGATTCAAAAGCGAAAGATCCATCCATGGTGGTGAATCGAGGGTGCCCTCAGCCTCGCTATAGCGATGACGTCCGCAGCGGCTTACACTGGGGCCGCCCGCTAAATATAGCGCAGCCCCTGCTGGAAACTTGGGGGGCTTTGGCGCATCGTGTCCCGGCCCGAGTCTTTGTTCCATGTGTCGTCAGCCTTGTCGCTCGAGCTTCAACTGCAACTCTGGGCCTCCGAGGGACCCATCTTGTCCCACACAACATTTAGTTGTCCGTCACTCTTTTCCCGAGCGCTCACGGTGAACACGCTTCGTCGACGTCTTCTCTTGATCTTAACCTTGCCAAGGCTTCCTCCTCCGCAGCCTCGATCCGACCCTGACACTCCCTCTCATCCACCATGTCGACCATTGCCTCCCCACGAAACCCTCCTCGCCATACGCCCAACTCGTCGGCCCGTCCCTCCTTTGAGACGACCCGTTCTGGCGTCGTATCGCCCGTCAACAACCTCCCACCGCCTGCGCGACGCACATCCAACCGAGCCGCTCTCCGCGAGTACTACAACCTGCGCGCCGCGGCGCCCCGGATCGACCTGCCGGACTCGGAGGTGGCCCCGAGCGAGATTGACGCCGAAGACTTCAACGCCGACGACTATGTCGCCAAGATACTCTCCTCGAGCAGCCTCGAGGAGCTTTTAAAGCTGTATACCCGGGTGGTCGGCGAGGTTCGCGCGCTGGACGCCGAGAAGAAGGCGTTGGTGTACGACAACTACTCCAAGCTGATTACGGCAACGGAAACAATTCGAAAGGTAACAGAGACCGGCACAGCGAATACAGGGCTGCTTGTACCCATGCTAAAGCAAACGTTAGATGCGCGCCAACATGGACCCCGTAAACCCAATGGCCTCGACCCTCGACCCAGCCATTGCGCACATCTACAGCCTGGCCTCGTCGATTCGGGAAACCCTTCGCGAGACCATCCCGGCGCCGGACTCGGACGAGGCGAAGAAGCGCGACGCGGCGCGCCGGCAGCAACGCACCCGCGAGCTAGCGGTCGAGGTGCTGGGCACGCCGGCGCGGCTACGGACGTTGGTTGGGGAGGGCAAGATGGGCGAGGCCAGGCAAGAGTGGGAGATGCCTAGGAAGCTTCTCCTGGTCTGGAAAGAAAGGGGATTCGGCGGGTCGGACGTGGACGACTGTCTGGCCGAGGGGGATGAGGCCCTGAGGCAGCAGAGTACGCATCAGAGCGACGCAGGGCGGTCGTCGTCAGGATCGAGGGACCGGGGTGGGCGGTGATACAACTTGGAGAGTACGGAGTAATGTTCAACGAAATATCTAACGATTGCCATAGCAAAAAGCGGCAGATTTCTTTTCCCTCACCCAACACGCGCGTCAATCGTCGCAAACATCGTGTCTCGTTTTCAAAAGTGCGCCAATCATCTTTTCCCTTCTCCCAACTCCAAACCCGTGCATCTCCGTTACTCAAGGCTTTCGACACCCATGATGGTAAACGGATCTTTGTCGAACTCACTAAAAATAACCTCGGCCTCGGGTATCTCATTCCGCAGCTGCTCCTCCAGCTTGGGCTTCAGCACCTCTCTGAGATAGCCTCTCTCCGAGTTGCTGTGGAAGACCTGCACAAGGGTGCGTCCCTGCTGGATGGCCCGCAGCGCCGAGTGGTGACTCGTCTCGCCTGTGACGATGAGGTCGACGTCGGCTTTCTTGAGCACATCGTAGCCGCTGCCAGCACACACGCCGAAGCTGCGGACCTTTGTCAACTTGATGTCGGCGCCCACGGGGCTAGCAATCATGAGGTGCTTCAAGCCGCCCAGCTTGTCAGCGACGCGGCGCAGAATCTCGGGAAGCGCCACAGGGCTGTCAAAGTGGCCGATGGCGCCGTAGCCTGCGGGCGAGTGCGAGGGCGGTGCGGTGTTGCAGGGAACCGCCACGGAGCGCTTGCTCTGGTGAGGTCCCGAGACGATGTCGGCGAGCCAGGTGTTGAGCCCATCCGGGGCAGCGTCGACGGCCGTGTGAGGGCAGTAGACGGCGACTCCGGCCTTGGCCAGGTGAAGCAGAGTGGCCTGTTGAGGGTCGTTGTTGGTGATGGACTTGAGGCCGCCAAAGATGAAGGGATCTGTAGGAGTGTAAGAGACGGAGAGTCACGAGGCTAGGAGTGGATGGCGGCGGCGGCGGCGGCGGCGACGTACGATAGCTGACAATGACGCTGGCTCCCTGCTCAATGGCATCAACAGCGACTTGGAAAGTGAGATCGTTTGTGACGAGAACCCGGGGCTTCTTGCGCACATCCGTATCCGAGTTACCAACCAGCAACCCGACATTGTCCCACGCTCTATCGGCGAGCTCCTCGGGATATCTAGGACAGGCTCAGTCAGCGTCGCCATGCCAGCTTGGTAGTTCCTGGCTGGGAGGAAGGGCACACGCACAGCTTCTGCATCGAGTCGACTACCAGCTTGGTAAAGGGCGACGACTCGACCTGCCAGGCGCCCCAGGCTCCATTGTCGGCCATGATGGAAGTCGAGGTGGGAAAAGGCTGCTGATGCTGATGCTGATGCTGATGTTGTGCTGCAGGTGCGGGCAAAGGATTTGGGCCGCGGCACGAGGAACACAGTCTGGCAGCTACTAAAGCGGGAGTAGTGTGCGGCTTTGTCGTAGGGAGAGGGTAGAAGAAGAGGCTCCTCGTGAGAAAAGGAGCTGCTGGTGATGAGAGGTACAAGAGAGTGGATGAGTCTGTGAGTCGTCGTCGATGATTGCACCACAGCCGGCCCCGCATGTCACCTATGCCTGAGTAGACGAACCGTTCTGGTTCGAGCTGTTCCCTTTCTCCAATTCAGCAGCCAGTCTCAGTACCAGTCTCAGTCAATGATTGCCCAGATGTTGACGAGCAACGGTGCTGTTTCAAAGTTGAGTCGTGAAGCTTCCAGCAGCGACACCCAAGCAAAGCTCAGTCAAGCTCTGGCCAGCACAAGGTCCGATGAGCTCATACCGTGCCAATGGGTCTTGACTATGCACTGTACACTGTCGCAAACCTCCCCCTCTCCATCTAATCAATCGCATCGCCTGGTCCTCCACTCTCTCCTCCCCGCAAACCCACGCCCAGAGCCCAAAAGGACCGTCATGTCGCAAATCACCGACGAGAGCCTCCAGGAGGCCATTACCCAGCGTCTCCAAGCCACCCATGTCGAGGTCACCGACATGTCCGGTCTGTCAAACCCCCAGCCCTACCCCGCCATAGAACGAAACCCCGCCATACCTTCTCCGTCTCTCCAAGTTGCTTGCGCACGTGTATGCAGAACGCTTACTGATCTGGCTCTTCTATCTTGCAGGTGGCTGCGGCCAGGCTTTCACGACGCTCATCGTTTCGCCCCAGTTCCAGGGCCTCAACTCTCTCAAGCGCCACCGTCTCGTCAACGGCGCCCTCAAGGACGAGATTGCTGCCATTCACGCCTGGACGGCAAAATGCCAGACCCCCGAAGAGTACGCACGCGATAACGCGAATACGAGCGCCGCAGGTGAAGATGCTGCTATGAGCTGAGGAGCCAGCATAGCCCGATAAAGGTGGAAGGCAGCGGTCAACATGCACATGAAGCAGGACGCAAGGGATTTGGATGTGGACCGTGTAGCCATATGGCGTAGAATCGACGCCAGACTCGACGTATAGCAAGGGAAGCGGCAAGCGCGGCAAGGACGCTACAAAAGACGGCACTCACTGCCAGCCAGAACAGCTTGGGAGCCAAGGCTCCAAGTCACCAACAATTGACCATTGAATAGATGTTTGAAAGCAACGACTAGGTCGAATAATTGTCGTCTGATATTTTTGCGCCTAGGTCCTGTATTGAAAAGCCAAAGTCCCACCGCCGCCTACATTGCGACCTAGGTACTCCGTATGAACCGCCGAGTTTCGTGATGATACAGTGATACATCCATCTACAGCAATCCCAACAAGTCATCGCTGTCCTTCTGTGGCTGCGGAGCCCCGCCCTGCGCCTGCTGCAGCTGCATCGCTGCTGGGAGCGGCTGGGACGCCGTCCCGCCAAAGTCGAGCCCCTCGAACCCATTCATGAGGTCATTCATGCCGCCTCCAGCAGCTGGGGTAGCCGGCGCGGCCGGCGCAGCAGCACCGCCCGACGAAGGCGCCGCGGCTGGCGCGTCGAACATGCTCATCATATCAGCCATGGCACCCGAAGGGCCACCGCTTACAGGGCTGGCCATTCGGTCGGGAGTGGCGGCGGCGCTGTTCTGCTCATGTGAAGCAGGGGCTGCACCGTCAAAGTCGATGTCGAGAAGGTTCTCGACGTTGTTCTGCGCACCGCCACCAGGAGCGTTTCTAGAAGCGACGGACGCGGCAATCGGGTTGTCGGCTGCGTTTTGTCGTTGTTCCTGGATAGCGGCACGCTGGATCTCGTCGGCTCCGAAGCGGCCCTTGCCGACAAACGACTCGGGGGGCTTGTGGTAGACCGATGCAAGAGTCGACAGCTCGGTCAGGAGCTGCTCCAAGAGTGCCGGAGGTAGGCTAGTCATTGTCGTTGAGATGGTGGGCTTCTGCGACAAAACAATGCTCTTTGATGGTTTGGTCAGTTACCAAGCATGGAACGGTGTCTCAATGATGCGTACCTTGGCAGTTTCGGGGTCCGTAGACAAGAGACGCCAGTAAACATATGCCCTGTCACGAATATCTGGGTTGTCGTTCTCCGAGCTAGCGGCCTGAAGAACCTTCTGCACGAGGCCTTGGTTGCTACCAGGTTTCTTCAGGAATAGCTTCACCACTGCTGTTAATATTTGCAATTGGGTCTAAGCAAATGTCAGCTTGGGTTTTTTTCCCTCTTCTTGCGCTTTACCTACCTGAGTGAACTCCTCCATGAATCCCTCGGCAAAACTGCTAAGAATTTCATCTGCGTTGCTAATCTTCTCGGCGTATTCACCGACAATCCAGATGAGTGAGCCACGCGCATCGGGCTCATCCAGCTCGTCAATGTGGTTGCATAGAGTCGGGATGACGCCCTCGTACCCAGGGTACTTGCGCAGGATATCCTTGATAACGACGATTGCCTCCTGAACAACGTAGTTGACCTTGGTAGAAATAAGGTCCTCCAGGGCCTGCACACACTTGTCGCTTGCGTTCTCAATTTTGATGGCGACCTGCCCGATGGCCTTGACTGCGCGGCGGACGAAATCCATGTCGACTTCCAAGGCGTACTCCTTCAATTCTGCCAGAAGCTGCTCGTAGTTTTGCTCGTTTGCTATTCTGACCATGATTTCCAACTTCTGAAGCTTGACGTACGGCGGGTCAGTGTACTTGCAGAAGAAGACTCGCAGCTCCTTGCTAAGAATGTCAGGCTTGGCTTGGAGAAGGAGGTCGATGTTGCGCAAAGCGACGTATTGGACCTCGGGGGCCGAAGCAACCAGGGTAACTGGGTAGCGTAGAGTCAGTGCATAGTACTTCATATGTACTGGCATAGGGGCCCGTACCTAGGGGAGGGGCCATCTTTTTAAGATAAGATTTCGCCGACTCAGCATTGATCACCTTCATGTGAATAAAGACAACCTTGACGGCAGCGAGGACGACACTGGGGTTGACATGCTGGAACTGAGGCGCAACTCGTTCGCAAATGTGCTCGGACTCCTTGGCGTCGGAGGGCGTGTAGCTGGCCAGGGTTGTCAAGATGGTAACACGTCCCCATTCGGTGCATTCGTTGAGAGCCAAGAGTAGCTTCTTTAGTGTCGCGGGAGTGACAATGAGCGCCCTGGTCTCCGGGGCAGTCTCGGTGATTTCTGACAGGGCCTGGACGGAATTGGCGACAACCATTGGGTTCGGGTCGCCAATTAGCTCTTGCAGTATCTCGAGGAAGCCGTTTTCGATGCACATGGCAGGGCTGAGATCGAAAAGCTTGGCCACACAAATTGCCGCCGTCTTGCGGACGTATGGTGACTCGTCTCGTAACGTCTTCCTGAGTGGCTCTTCCATGTAATCTGTCATCTTGTCTACCCGGATGCATCCCATTGTGCGAATCGCCAGTGCCCGAATCAGCGGGTTCGGATCTTCCGAGTCTTGGACAAAGGTATTGACGGCTAAAATGCAGAGATCGGGGTGTGACTTGGCGTAGTTCCTACAGCGCAAACGGTCAAGTCAGACAGGTCCGTCCAGTGGCAGGTAGTTTTGGGCGGAGCGTCACCTACATCAGGTAGAGGTATACCAGCTTCTTCTGGTCGAGGTCGCCCGTCGCAATGTTCTTGAGCACGTCGGGAAACAAAGCTGACACATCCTTGCCGAGTGTCATGGCCATGATGGTCTTCTGGATGGACTCCTTGCGCTCGTACGCATACTGGGAAACGAGACCGGCCCGCAGCTCGAATGTTTCGCCCTTGCGAGGCACGGCAAAGGCGCCGCGGATGCGATTCACAGCCATCTTCGGATCGGGCTTGGAGATGTCCAAGGGAGGCTCGAAAGCGGCGTCTTTGTTGGCGGTTGGTCGGTTGGTCGGTTGGTGGATGGCGAGGCAGCTCGCTGAGGGGCACACGTGGTCAAGCTGCTGGAAGCTCGGGTCGAGTGGTGACGGGGCGGTGACGGCGAGGGCGGTATCGCTCAACGCTGCGTAGATGAGGCAGTTTAAGCGACAAAGGAAGCCCACGGCCGCCGAAGAGAGGTTGCAGGCGAGAGAGGCGGCGTCGTGCCGAGTTGTCGTGAGCGAGGATAATAATAGAAAGAGGAAAGGAGTGATGTCCTGGAATGCCAAGGCTGCGATGGGTGAGGCAGGCAAGGTCCAGGCGTCCATTCAGCGTCAGCGTCTGCTGTAGCGTCCAGTTCAGCGTCCAGGCCCTGTTGCAGGCCCCTAACCTTGGTGAAATGCTGGTGGTTCTGGCTTAGTCACCGCCACTCCAGCTAATGTCTGGGCCTGCCATACTGTAGCACGTGTAGGCACCTTGAATAGCAGACAGTTGTAGTGCTGCCACCTGCATCATCCGTCAACACGGGTTGCAACAAACGACCACAAACTCTCAATCAATGGTCTCATACTAAGCCTTACTCTTGCTTGTCTCCTCTGCAAGTAGAGGTCAAGCTTCAATTGTAAAGGGATTCAAGGGGATATCTTAGGCCGCAGCATGGTATGCCCTCTCTACCAACTCACTCTACCTTGCACTCCGTTCTCTTCATAGTTTCGCTAAGACTTAGCAGGCGAGTCTACCGAATCTCCGCCGCCTCTTCATCGAGTCTCGCACAGACGATGAAGAGCGAACTGTTTCTCGAAGAGCCGTATGGACAAGTCTCTCTTGATGTTGTCTGTGGGATAATGCTAACATGTACCCAGTTCTACAATGCAGTTCTCTTTATGGGATCCGTTGCCGTGTTTAGTTTGATTGCTCAGAGGCTCAACGCTGGGAAATGATAAAAATGTCACCATCAATTTCTAATGTGTAACGCTGCACTATCATCGCTATTGTGATAACCAAACAGAATCTATTGTCAGTTCCCAGCTTCTACCGCTTGCAAGTTCAAGAATCGACATCCAAATCATTACCCTCATCTTCCTTTTCGTCCTCTTCTTCCTCTCTCAAGCCCTCGCCTTCGCCCTCCACGTTTCCACCTTTGACGTCTCCCTGTGTCAGCACAGCCTTGGCCTCTTGCTTTCTCCAAAGCCCGGCAAGAAAGTCTCTTGTGCTTGCCTCTTCAAGGCTCTTGTCATCTCGTTTCTTCAAGAATCTTGGGAACCGCAAGCTGAGGCCCCTTTCGTCGCTGACTAGTCCAATCGCTGCTGTATATGTCGGGCTGAGCGTAATATCCGCAAACGCCATCTCCCACACCTCTTGGGGCTCAAACCAGACATCCGGCGAGGGACCAGAATACTCAACAAAACCAGGCTTCTGTGACCTCGTATTATTTTGCTCACCGCTCTCTTCGCCGTCGTCGTAGAACTCTCGGTTGGCTTTGTAGAACGCATCCGTGAATCCCGACATACACTTGCAGACTGCCTCGAGCGTTCCGCTGTCCTCGTTGCGCACAGCGAGAAGAATGGGCGACCACCACTTCGCCTTTCGCCCTTGGCCGTGCCACGCTGCGACCGGCACCAGATCGAGTGTGTCGAAACTGGAGTTGTAGTCCTTTTTGACCTTGAGCCATGAGTCAAGACGCTTGTCAGGCTCGTATGTGGCTAAGAGGGGTTTTCGTCGAGACTTGGCCTTCTTTTCTGCAGTATCCCCGTTCGCTACCCCTTTCTGCCCTTTAGCCTTGCTCTTCGTCTTGGGGGCTGTCGTTTTCTCGGCTTCCTCGGGCGCCTGCTCATCTGTGTTCCCTAGATAGGGTATCGTAGAGAGGTTGTCCAAGATTTTTACCATGATGCCCTCGCATTTGATGTCTATAGCCGATTTGAAAAACTCAAGCACGGCTTCAGAATCTGCGGATGTAGCATCTAAACTTTTGACCCAGGTGAAATGATGAGGTACTTCGTTGAAGAGAGACCGCAGCAGTCCCCTTCTTTCACGAAAAGGGCGGTCCAAAAGGGGCTGGCCATTGAGGTACATGAGGTCGAACGAGAAGAGGCAGACATCGACTGTAATGCTCCCAATTGCGACGTCCTTTCGGGCACGATTGGTGAGCGTTTGGAAATTCTTCATTTCCCCAGTCGCGCGGTCCACTGCGACAACTTCGCCTTCCATGATGAAGCTTTCCACCCCCTCTCCTCGAATTTTAGGCATCAAATCGACAAGATCTGGATATTTATCTGTCATGAGTTCCAGGTGTCTTGAGAATATGGTGACTTTTCCCTTCGCGTCGCAATGTATCTGTGCTCTTTGGCCGTCGTACTTGTACTCGCATGCAAAGTCCCTTCCTTGAAGTTTGGTAAGCATCTCCGACAAGTCTCGAGTGATACTTCCCAGCATTGGACGTAGAGGTACGTGTAGTGCCAGGCCGCATCGCAGTAGTAACTCGTCGCAAACACCAATCTCAAGAAGCAAGGGCACCAGATCACTATAATTGGGCCGTCTCGCAAAGCATGCTTTGACAATCTCCTCTGCCTTACCCCATACCTCGGCTAGTTCTTCCTTCTTAAGCTTTGAGAGTTCGTTGGGCACTCGAAGAGGAAAATCAGCACCGGGCGGACGAGATAGCAAAAAGGCTCGCGCCAAAGCAATTAGCATCGTTGTCTTGACAGCACCGATACGTAGCTATCTTCATGTTAGCCAAGTCACACAAAGAAAATATACAAAGCCCTACATGCTGACACAGGGTGCGCACAACGAATCGGCTTTCCTCTCCACCCCGTGCATCTTGGAGAAGCCGGTCAACAAGTCTCTGCTTCGCTTCGCTACTTCCTTGGCCTTGGCTATTGGCAATCTTAACCAGGCTCTGGTATACGCCTTTAATAGTCAATGGTTTAGGCTTCCGTAACGTGAAGCTTTGTTTCTTCTTGGCCTCAAAAGCCACATCCCCCGCGTCTCCGTGTTTGTCGTAAATGGCTTTCAGGGATCGGTTGTCCAAACCACATACGTTTCTTAGTGCTTTTGATATTGCCGATCCTCCCAGACCGAGTTCCAAGGAGATGTATGGGGGCGATATGGAGTTGGTGGCAAGCCAGACCTGACATCATGAGACAAGTTATTGTGGATTGATGGTACACTCACCGCAGGTAATAAACTCGAGGGATCTCCCTCAATCAGCACTCTTAGACAGTTCACGAGTGTGTCGACAATCTTGATTCGGCTCGTGGTGCCACTGACTAGGATGAAGCATCTCGTCAACAGCGCATAGGATGCATTTCCACTTTCCGAAGCCCAGTGTTCCTTCAAGAGAGGCACATATCGTCCAGGCTCAAACGTGAGTGGAGACTCGTCTAACGGAATGGACATTGTTGTCGTATCCTCAGACATGCCAGCCGATTGCAGAGTCAGAGTCCTTTTGGACTTGCCAACAACAACGCCATCAGCTGGCTTTGACGACAATTGTGTTGCTGTGTCTGGCATTGACTCTGATTTAGGGTCTGGATCTGGCTTGGCTTCCTGAACTGTAGTTGATACTTCATGCTGAACATTTGGAGTAGGGCTGCTGTCTTGCCGCTCATTCCTGATCTCATTTAGCGCTTCTTGATTCCATTCCGCTTGGAGTTTGCGGGCCAATTCTTCATCTGTCAAGCCATCGACTGAACTGGTTCCTGAAGGTGCAGGATCATCTTGCGGAAGCGTACTGGGAAGCTTTTGCTTCTGCTTTGAGAAGAAATACTCAAGGCTTTTTGGTGCTGGGGCAGTCGTTTTCTCCCCACTGTTCAATTTCCTCTTCTTTGTCGGACTGACCATTGTCGTCGAGGGTCTTATATACCCTTAAGTGCGACAAGGGTGTCGACAGTGTCAACTAAGCCTTCCAGACACAACTTTGCGTCGTCGGGAAGGCTGAACAGGCGCGTTCCTCCAAGCAAATCAAGCTTTAAATAGGTAGGTTACCTCAGTTAGCAAATCAACATGTGATGTCACATAAGATTCTCAAACAACACAGCAAAGGCGCGCCACGATGTATCCTGTCTACAGTCTATGACGGAGGACACACGCGCGTGCACGTGACGTCCCGCACGCCACGGAGACTACCAGCCCCTCGGCGCTAGACCCCTTTGGGCACGCACAACGGCACAAGCGACTCTCTCACACAACCCGTCGAAATCTTTCCCCTGCCCCACCATCGCGAACCTCTTTCCGACATCCCCCTCATCTTCACCCAAACCGTCAAGATGAACGGCGAAGACCCGCCCGAGCGGCCCGAGCACATTACGAGCATCATCAACGGTCTCGAGCGATACAACCCTGAGGCTGTTGGCACCCTTGAGGACTACCTGACGGACCAATGCGAGGGCAAGTTCTGTGACTGCAGCGCCAACCGCACGCTGTTGAAGCTGTGAGTGCTCCCTCTGCCTTTTCTTGTTCCTCGGCGGCCTCGTCTTTTTCTCTGGCACGGGCTCGATTGTGATGATCAAACGTCAACGTTTCCTATTACCTGACTGTGGCAAATGCCGCTCATGAAGTCATTTTATTAGCTCTATCTGACATGCCCTATCTATGCTTCTCTGCAATACTCCATGTTGGCACTAGACGCGAGAACTAACCGATTCTACTTGTGCCTTCTAGCTACCAGCTCAACCCGGACCGCATCAAGGATGAGGTTGTCACCAACATTCTGGTCAAGACCATGACCCAGTTCCCTTCGCCTCAGTTCTCCCTCGCCCTCCACCTCATCAACCCCTCGGCTACCGCATCGGGTGAGCTCCACGAGGCTCTTACCAAGCTCCGAGTCCTCAACGGCCAGCTCGAGAGCGCCCAGTACGCCAGCTTTTGGGCCAGTGTCGACGGTGACGATCTGTATGCCGATCTCATCGCCGACATCTCTGGCTTCGAGGACATGATCCGACACACCATCGCCATGCTGGTGTCGCAGGCTTTCCGCGAGATCAACCTGAGCCACCTCGAGTCATGGCTGGGTCTGGACGAGAACGCGGCCAAGACCTTCATCACCGACGTTTGCGGATGGTCCGTTGACGGTGAGGGTCTCGTCAAGATTCCCTCAAACCCCGACAACGAGGCCAAGAAGTCGGAGATTCGCGAGGATGTCAACGTCGACCAGTTCGCCAGGGTGTTCCGACGAACTTGGGAGGAGACGGCTTAAAGAAGACTGACCGGATGCGAGGGGGTTTTTTTGAACTCCGCATCAATGGGCATGTCTTAACGACTCATGATGCGGGAAGGACGGGAGAGCCAGCACGATGGTGGGGGTATTAAAACCAGGCGTTTAATAGGACATGTCATTAAAAGCACAATTCCGAAGATCTAGAGACCCTATAGAAGCTATCTTGCGGTCTATTGGAAACGGTCATCACCACGGGTCTTGAGTCCTCCATTGTAACACATATTTGTTGGCGTGATGCAGTTATCGCACGGTGTATTCCTCTTGCGCGTTGCACTCATTAACCCCAGTCTATTTAAACCACATTTTACTTTCTCTTGGAGAGCTCTTCCCACTGCACACCGGTCCACTCCTCTACATATCCCACCTGCCCAAGCTCAGTCGTGCGCGGCGTGCAATCAGCCTCGCATACGCCCACGATGATGGTTCCCCAGTCCATGCCCTCGAGGCTGAGCTCGTCGGCCTCGAGCTCCGCAATGGCGTTGGGTACCAGCTGGACCTCGAAGACGCGGCGCGCCCCGCAGGAGCCGCACCGGGGCATGCCGCCCTTGGAAAGCTGCTGGCCGATGGCGTCCGTCTTGCAGTACAGTAGAGGCGCGCCGGCGAACTCGTAGCGGATGACCTGCTCCGGGTTCTGGGCCATGCGGTCGGCAAATTTCTGGAAGGTGGCGTCCATGGTGGACTCAAAGGCTTCGCGGTCGAGTATCGACGGCTCGGGGGCGTCGGCCTCCTCGATGCGGGCGTTGGCGGGCACGGCCGTCGACGTCGGCTCAAGCGTCTCGTAGTCGGCGTCGGCGAGGTAGAGAGTCGTAAACGGCTTCGGGTGGGCGTCTGCAGGCGGCCAGGGCTCAGCCGGCGGAGGGGGCGCGGTTGGGGTGGTGTTGAGCGAGAGCGTCTCGGCAAACGTCTTGGAAAGGCTGGGCTCCGCTAGTTCGGGAGTCGCGGCGGGTTTGGCTGCTGGTTCCGCTGCTGGCTGGGAAGAGAAGGGATTCGGTTGCAAAGTAGAGCTGAAGGGGTTCGCCGAGCTTCCTGGAGAGCTGAAAGGGTTCACGTTACTGGAAAAGGGGTTTGCGCTTGAGGCTGCTCCTCCCAGCGGCTTTGCTCCAAACAAGGCCTCGCCCAGCCCAGGCCCAGCGTTGCTAGGCTTGGATGGCTCTTCCACCTCCTCCTTCTTCTTCTTCTCCTCCTTGAGAGCCTCCTCCTTTTCCGCTTCTGCCCATACCCGAACTCCCCTCACAGCGCGGATGCTGCCCTCTCTGCGCCGGCACGTCGCCCGTCGACAGGTGAAGACGTATATTCGTCGGTCGTGGCCGGGGAATCGGTCTGGAAGCTCGCCGTTCAGCTGCAGAAGCAGCACCATGAGGTCCTTGCAGATCTTGCATCTCGCATATGCCGCGCTCGGCGCCGTCTCCTTATCGATCCAGTCCTACCAAGGAGTCCTCGTTAGACGCAACGTTGGGAGCGTAGCAAATGAATTGCGAAGGCGTCTGAGACTTACGGGAGTACCGCCTAGACGGTTGATGACATCGTCGTCTGCGTCCTTTGACGCATAGCCGAGGAGCACATTGGTCTCCTCAAACTCGCCGTCTGATGAGTCGGAATCGTAAGAGGCCATTTTTCGACTCTGGGTATTGTTTAGTGATTTTCCGTGTTATCGATGGTGTCTCCTGCGCCCCATGTCTCTCTCGATGGCGGGGTCAAGATTTTTTTTCCCACTGCCAAAGTTGACGTTGATGCGGGGCTTAGTGGCATCGATAAGGAGAACCAGGCATGGCACCACCGTAATCAACGTTGTAGCTCAACCCACGAATACACTTCAGCACATTTCACAAGGGCACACTGAAGTCGAAGAAACGGTCCTCATGGCGACAAAGCAACATTAGAAGCACATTGTGGCCTTCTTGATAAGGGCCAGAATTCTTTTGGTCCTGTCCTCATCTCTAGTCTATCCTGGTATCTCCTACATGTGATCATCAGGACCGTCCATGCCAGGGCCTGGTCCACCTGCTCGGCCCATCTGTCGAGCCTTCAGCAGCTCGTCACACAAGAGAAGGTTGGAGGCGATGCTTGAGCTCGAGGCGACGCAGTTCCGCAGCACGCGGAATGAGTCAAAAACGCCTTCCAGCTCCGGGTCCATGGGATCTCCCGTCTCAAGGTCCAGGCCAACCACGTTTCCATCGGCGTGCTCATCCTGCAGAGCAGCAACTGTTTTTAAATGTCAGCATCTGTTGGTACACAGCAACACGGCAAATGGGGTCACGGGGTCAAACTTACGAGCATCCTGGATGTCAAGGCCGGCGTTGGCAGCCAGCGTCTTGGGAATGATGAGCAGAGCATCGGCAAAGGCCTCAACACCCCACTTGGCCTTGCCCTTGACCGTCTTGGAGAAGGCGTCGCTCTTGAGGTGGGCAGCGCAGGCCACCTGGAAAGCGCCAGCGCCAGGAACGACACTCTTGTCCACAATCATGTTGTACACACTCCTCAGGCCGTCCCGCACGGCGTCCGTGACCTGGGCGATGGTGTGTGAATTGGGGCCCTTGATCAGCAGGGTCACCGACTTGGGGTCCTTGACCTCCTCGACAAAGGTGTACTTCTCCTCTCCCAGCGTCTGCTCGTAAACGAGACCGGCCCAGCCGAGGTCATCGGGGGTCAGGTCATCAACACTGTTCTGGGCGGTACCGCCGCAGACCAATTGGAGACGCTCCATGTTTCTGCGCTTGGCTCTTCGGAGAGCCAGAATGCCGTTCTTGGCCAGAACGTCGAGGGATAGAGGGTCAATGCCCTTTTGGTTGATGACGACGAAGTTCTTCTTTCCGTCGTTGCCACACAGCTCCTGCTTGAGCTCGACGATCTTCTTCAGCTTGGAATCGACGAATCGGCGCTCGCTCTCGACGAGCTTGTCTCGCTGCTCGGCGCTGGAGTAGAAGAAGCTCGAGTTGATCTCCGTCTTCTCATACTCGAGGCTGACGTTCATTGTCAGAATGTAGCAGTTCTCTAGTCGCTTAGGCATGTCGGGGTGGCGGGCACCGTGGTCCAGCGCCAGACCTCGGATCAGGCGGGTGTCAGCGGCGGATCGGTGCTGCATCTTCATAATCTCCACCATGTGCAAATCGGGCTTCGCGGGGGCTTGGTAGATGGACAGAACCGCATCGACAATGTCGGGGGTGAGCTTAGCAGCAAGCGTAGCGTTGAGCTTCGTGGCGAGCGACGTCCGCGCGACATTGAGCAAGAGCTCTCGGTCGACCTCCTTGGAGAGCTTAAACTCGTCGAGGAACTGTATACAGATGGTGAGCTGGTGTCCTCTTCAAACAGTTTAGTGCGGTGATTCTCACCTTGAGCGCTTCAACCTTGGCGAGCTCGAAGCCATCGGTGATGATGCGGGGGTGGAGTCCTTCCGAGATGTATCGGTCTGCCTGCTTCAGCAGCTCTCCCACGAGCATAACCACCGAGGTGGTTCCGTCACCACAAATATCATCCTGCGCAGTGGCTGCTCGGGCAATCATGACGGCCGTGGGGTTCTGTATTTGCATCTCTCGGAGCAGGACGTTGCCGTCCTTGGTCAGTTTGATCTGGTGGGGAAGCGTCAGTAAAGGGGTTGCCTGAGGGGTACTCGGTGAGGCTCCCGTACCTGTCCAGCACCGTCGACAAGCCTGGCATCCCGTTAGCAAAGTGCGCTTGACCAAATATCGACTTGCGCTTCACTCACATCTTGATGGTGCCCAGCGGGCCCAGGTTGGACTTGAGGACATCCTGAAGACCCTCGCCCGCACTGATATTGACCTTGAGCGCCTCGCCCCTCCTCTGCAAACATGGTTAGGTGGCAGTCCGGGGGTGCGATAAAGGGGGAAAGCTGGGGCATCGAAGACGTACTCGGGACTCGGCCTTGGGGTTAAGAAGTTGCGCGGCCGACATAGCTGTGGGATCTGAGCTCGCTGCACGGAGTTCAGAGGTATGTCGAGATTGTGAGCGTGGTTGGCGGTTTGGTAATCCCACACACAAGCTCACTCTAGCTGTGAATAGGCAATAGTGGGTTGGGACATTTTTTCTGCCCCTCTCGAATGCGAAGGCGGTGTGGCCTCCCACAGGCACCTGGCGAGACGCCAACTCAGTTGCTTGTCAGTCACAGTGCCCAATCAGCTACGCTACTAAAGCAGATGCAGATGACGATGTCGTTCAACAACAACCAGCAGTTATTTCAGAACCACGCTCTAATGCATGCAAGTCGACGCTATTTTACTAGGTAATGTCTCTATTTCTTTTCATTCCTTGGTTTTCACATACATTTCCCTACTTATCGTCTTCAACACGTTATACTTCCAACTCCGCCCTTTGCTGCATTACCATGTAGTGTCTGCCACTACAAGGTATTGGTATGGGAGTCGTCTCTTGGCCTATGCCACCACAACTCCTCGTCTGTTACACATTGTAAATTGCCTGAGACTCGCCGTATATCAAGCCTCACTGCACTCCATACGGTGCTTCTTCCAGTCCCTCTTCTGGCACTGAGCGGAGCAATACTTGACCTTGCTACACCGCGAGCACTTCTTGAGTCCAGCTCCGTCTGAGCCCTCTGTTGCGCCGCAGCTTCTGCATCTCTCCGTCTGCGTCAATGCATTCTGTGAGGTAGTCATCTCGCCCCAGTTTACAACGTCTTCCACAAATGGCACAGCGTAGATTGGACTGATGGCAACCCTGGTAGCGTTGGGTGCCGCGTTATCCCACTCTGGTAGGCCGACGAAGTTGTCCGGCAATTGTCCGTTTCCACATGAGCAGATGATTTGCTTTCCGTCTTCCAAGTTGAGCGGAATGGTTGTATCTTTGGCCTTGTACTCGCACTTGGGACTGTGAGACCAGGTACGGCAGCGTTCTACCAGTGATGGGAGAAGTCTTTTCCACAAAATCAGCTCTGTGTCATTGACTTCCATCATACAGCACTCCAGGGTTCGAATCAATAGCAGGAAAGGCTCCATTTTTTTCGAAGTAATGAGCTCGCTGGTGAATGGGATCACAGCCGCGTCCAAAACGACCGAAGAAGTGTCGCCATCCAGCCGCATGGCAGATACAAGGATGAGCATGTGGATTCCGCCCCTTTGCGGATGATTAATGGCAAACAGGCCTGTCTGTCCGCCTTGAAGCCCAGAGCACAGCATATACATTGTAAATAGGGACTCTTTAAAGTTGACCCTGACGTTGTGTGAGAGAACATCCTCGGCATCGGCTTCCTGGCGGAGTTGTTTCTCCCTTGGCGAAAAGGTCAGCGATGTCAATCCGGTAAGCCATCGCATTCTATCCTTTTGTTCCATATCGACGATGGGAAGGTTGTCGAGGTTCAAATGAGGCGTGTTTAGAGTCACTGGAATACCAGATGTAGACAGAACCGTGGGTAAGATGAAGTCCGAGAGGCAGTCTGAGGACCCAGCCTCAGCCACGGGAGCAATGATCTCAAGGTAGCCAGTCGTGCGCGCCACCCGCGTCCTGCATCCCTCGACCGTCACGGGCATAGGAAATCTAAGGGGGCAAATGAGTTTTCCCTCGCCAAAGATGATGTTGATGACGAAGGGACCATCTTGTTTGAGTTCGATAGGGGCTTTTTCTTTCAACAGAGCCTTGCCCTCCTTTGAAGTTATGTCAATGTGACCCGTTAGGGCCTTGATTTGTGATTCGGAGGCAGGAACATCTGCCAATATCTTGGTCGTTCTGTCGTCCCTTCCCTTATCAACAGCATCGCCGAAATGTTTGACGCCTGCGCAGAGGACTGGGTAGCTGAGCTGTCCAGGAAGGTGCTTGGTAACAAAGACCTTTGATCTTTCGGTCATTTTGACCTCATGAACGCTCAGAGAAGGTCCGAGGATGGAACTGTAAGCCATAGATCCTGGGCACATGGGAGGGACACAGAGACCGGCCAGCGTTTCATCAAAGTCAACCTGGACTGCAGCAGTAGGAGCATAGAAAGAAACGATGAGCGGGGAAGAGCCGCTCCACCCTGCTTCGTCTGCGTCGATCGAGACACTAAAGTCGTCATCACTCCTGGCATTGAGTTCCCGGACGTTTCCAAATACAACATGAACGTCGCCGTACATGTTGTGCCATTGGCTTCTGGCGGCCGGGCTTGCTCTCAGGGATCCAACCAAAGTTGGCGGTGTCATCCTCCCGCTCAAGTCCTGATCTTTGTAGAGTTTGGTGAGAGCGTCTCGGGGCACGACAACAGTGACGGCAACAACCGTGGGGATATCCTTCCAGGCATAGAATGCGCCGCGTTCTGGGGCTTCTCTGATACCATTGAGAAGCCATGGTTCCGTGTTGACCCCCAACACGTGCAGTTGCGCACAAAGGTCCTGCATCTGGTTCGAGGCCAGGAGGAGGCTTCGCTCTTGCGAAATGGCATCCAGCAGAGCCAAGTTCATGCTAGGCCAGTCGGTTTCAACCCTGCTCATGGTCATTTTGAGAAGGGCGGCGAAACTTCCTCGATGGAAGGTCGAGTATTTGGCATCTCCCTGGGCCACCAGCTCGGAAGCCTTCTCCGGGTTTTCCGTCTCAAACATGCGCATGTACGTTTTGAAGAAGATTCGCGCGAGTGCCTTGGCTTCGACGTGGAGCTTGCCTCGCCCTGCTCTATGACCTGAGAAGCCACCATCTTGTTTCCAAGCCAGCCTGTTGTACATCTGGCTCCGCGGTCGACCGCCGTCTTGCGTTCCTGTCACGGTGAGGAAGATCTCATCCACATGCGACTCGCACTTTGCGTTTGTCCAATATTCCGGAGTGCTCAATCCCAAGAGCAGCAGCATTGTTGGCACGTCGCCACACAAAAGCTCCCGCAGTGCCTCCTGGAACGTCTCGCTGTGCATAACCAAAGACTCGGTGAACAATGTTGCCCAGGCTTCGTCCTTCAGTAACGGGCTAGCTGCAATGAGGAGATTGAGGGCTCCAAAGTGGTCGCTTAGGTTCGAGGTATGGATGACATCGAACGAGGTCGGGCCGCTGCCATTCTTACCATAGCGTCCTTCATCCAAGCATAGGGGGCGCTTATCCAAGAGTCGCCTGTATAGGTTGGTAGGTTTTCCAGTAGCAGCAACGCTTTGAAGGTTGTGACCAAATGCCATGGCGTCAGCAACCACGACACGAATGACGATGTCCCTCCGCATCATGGTCTTGAATGCCGTAAGCCATTCATGGAATTGAGTCCTGGCCGCTGCAGCTGGTGAAAAGCCCTCCATACCCTCGCCAGGCTTTAATGGCGATGCGTGGGCCAAGGGGGCAAAAGCGGCGGCCAGGTGAAAACCGACAATTGGATCGGTGCCATAGTGTAGGATTTCTCTTTCAGAAAGGAGGCCAGCAAACATGGGGTTGGGCACTCCTGGACGGCCATTCCTAGGCGTCACTGTGCCTTCTTTCCAGTATTGCTGGTTGGCATTCGGGATGTCCTCCCCTGAGTGTAGAGAAAGGGGCCCCGCAGACCTCATACCATTGATGCTGAAGCCATCGCTGCCATATAGCAGCTCGTAGTAATCATGTGAGGCTTTGATATTGTGTTCGAACGTCTCTTGGTAGCCATCATCGGCGCACTGCTCCGCCGCATCTTTGATGCGATTCCAGATGCCACGGACGTCGGTGAGAGAATCACTGTCGCAGAAATGAACCAATCGCCCGTAAACACTGGACTTCCAATCTTCAAGTGTCTTCGATAAGGAGAGAAGCTTGGTGGCCTGCTTGAAAACGATGGTGCCCGTGGCATGGTCAACGAACATGTGGTAGTATACATCCCAAAGCATCTCGCCATTGACGCTTTCGCCCCCATCAAGCAGCAGAGATAGTAACAAGACATTGCGTGCTGTTTCTATTAGTCACTTGATCATGCAAGTTTGGGCGATCTCTTCTTACCAATAATGCGCTCGTCGATGTCGCAACAGGTTATGTCAAGCTTTCGCCGCGCTTATTACATATCAGCGCCTTGGTCAAGCCGGAAATGCCGGGGTGAGGCTTACGAAGGCCCTTTTCAATATAGGCTGTGTAGAGAATGTTCCTCAAGTCGCCGCAGCCCAGGACCAGGATAGTGGCATCCACGCCTTGTGGCAGCGATCTTGTCAGGCTCGTTGCTGGGGTGTTCCCGGCCGCGTAGAGCCAACTGCCCCGAGAGGGAACTGTTGGTGTCAACATGGTCAAAAGTCACGGTTCCGTCTAGCCGATGGAGAAGACAGCCGTGTTTTGCTTGTTGTCATTGGAAGAATGAAAACTGTTGCCTTCAGGCTTCCATGAGCGGCGGTCTGGTTTTGCCGTGAGTGTGAGGCTGCAAAGTGGAGAACAAACGGGCGTCAGCAACTGTAAACAAGTGCCAACCACTAAAGGCCAGTCGTAGTCGTAGAAAACATCCGTGCATTAACAAGTCACTTTGTAGGCACACGCATTATACAAAGAAGTTGTAATAAATATCCATTGACCCGATCTACCAAGCAAGGTCATGACCAACTCCTTGCGGTCCCAAGAGTCGCAGGCTCCCGTCGCCGCTTCACCTTGCTTCTAAGCAGCATCCCAGTCATCATCGTTGAAACAGACATGAACAAATCCCAAAAACACCCACGAAACAATAACCCCCGGGGTCTCTACTGTCATACAGGCCGAACGAAACCATTAACCCGATCGTTGAGACGTTGAAACGTACAGATTGCGCCAGCGGGCGTTGAGAGAGACAGACGTAAGCGTCGTGATTACCAAAAGAAACGCCCCTTGAAGCCAAAGTACAAACGTCGGGTTGCCAAAAAGCTCGCGCTTCAATATTATGGCACCCGAGATATATGACGGTGAGATCGACAACTTTTGTGCGGAAAACGAAACATGAGGAGCAAAAACGAGATCAGGTGCTGCCGAAGAAGACATCGTCGCTGTTGAACATGCCGACGGCATTGTCAAACTCCTCGTCAAACTTGCTCATCATGAGCATACTGGGATCGCGATCCAGCTGAACGAGGCCGTCTTCATTGGTGAATTGCAGCAGCATATCATCGTCTGGGTCGCTGATGCCAAGAGGCATAGTTCCGGTCATGCTGGCGGTGCTCATCATTGGATTCGTACCCGACATGGCCGTCATCTCATCGGACCTCATGGACCCGCTCGCATCGATCTCGAAGAAGCGCGCCGCGGGCGGGGACGACGATTGAGAAAGCTCAGGGGGCGTGTTGTACTGGCTTGCAGCGCTCTTTGCCGGGGAGGCGGGATCGTGTCTCATCTCCATTATCGCCTCTGGCGACACGTAGGAGTGGGCACTGAGTGCTGAAGGAGACGAGGCAAAGTCACTAAGGCTCGGCCCAGCGACAGGAGCCATCGGTGCCGAGGAAACCGCTGCGACGTGTTGGTTCTGTGCGTTCATGCGGATTTCCATCATATCGTCCAGCATGTTATAGTCATTGTCAGGCGAGTTGGCGGTGGAACAGTCCGAGTATCCTGAGAAGGACGACATGGAGCTGATGGACATATTTTTTCTTCGGGTCTTGGCCGACTTGTCCAACCTCGCCTCCATATCCGGACGGCCCTTCTTTGGCGGCCTGCCTCGCTTGACAACCTTTCTGACGATGCCGTCAAAGGCGCCGATGCACATGCCTCGCTGTCGGTGACGAGTAAGGGCATCATGGCGGGCAAAGCTGTTTCCGCACTCGCAAGGGTAAGGCTTGATACCCGTGTGGATCTTGGCATGTCTCTTGAGATCGTGCTGGCGAACAAAGCACTTGTTGCAGGTCGGGCATTGGTATTGACGGTCGTTGAGATGGGTTTGCACGTGAGACTTGATGTTTTCCTTGCGGCCAAACTTCTTTCCGCAGTCGTCGAACAAGCAAACCCACTTGCCTTCAGCTGTTTCAGGGCCCTGGATGTACTGGGAGATCTCCTCGATAGTGACTCCCGTATCCGTCTTGGTCTCCTCAATGTTGATACTGGCAATGCTTGCGGCACTAGCCATGCTTGCCATGGAATCAGTTCTGCGGTGGGGGGATGCGCGACGTGAAGGCGTAGCGCTTCCGGCTTGTGAGCTCACAGCATACTGCTCCAGGTCAGGCTTGTTGTCGAAGACTCCAGAGTACTGTGACAGTTGGGAGCTGTCCGAAGACGTTTGACGGGACAGCTGTTCTCTTTCAAAACCGTCCTCAATCTTGAGGAACTCATTGTTGAAGTTGTTCATGTTCATGTAATCGGGTGTTGACATGGGAAGTCCGTCAAACCGCTCAGCATCGGGAATAGTGCCTGAACTGGGAGGACTGGGTGCTGAGTGCTCAGTCTGGCGTCTCATGTCCTGGAAGATGGTCTGGGCTCGCCGGTTTGACGATCGGTTCCTAACCGGCTTGATGGTATCTTCCATCGACTCATCGTAGCCTTCAGAGAACCTGCTAGGGGCCGACTCATTCTTGGGGATACGGTCTTCGGGTGTGTCAATAGGTGTAGGGGGAAAGTAACCTCGTATCACGGTTAGTTCATGGTCAAGGCACGTGTCGACGTGTGGAAGACTTACTCGTCTCATTCTGAGTGGGAGGTGTAAATGGTCTTGACTGGCCGTTGCCATTCATATGCTCGAACTTGTTTACTCGGTCCATGATGCCGTTGCTGACCCTCCGTGAGGATCTTCTCGTGCTGGTGGTGTCACCCTCGGAGGCCCAGCCTTGCGCGGAGGGGCTCTCATGGAAGTTCATAAAGGTTGGTGTCGAAAGAGCACTGTCATTGTTAAACAAATCAAATTCCTTACCTCCTGACATGTTGTCTCCGTAGGCGATCTGGCCCTTGCTCATCATCGCATTCAAATCCCCCGTGTAGGGGTCAAAGGGAATAGAAGTGGGATCAAAGCATGAGGGATCGAAACGTTGGGTCTGGGGAGTTCCATGAGGGGAGATCAAGTAGTTTTCAGTTCCACTTGATGCCAGGTTGGCATAAGGGTTATGATGGGTGCCCGGGCGTGCTTGATTGCGTTGCTGCTGCGCTTCTCGCAGTACACGATGCTGCGAATGATTGGCTAATCCTGTATTGTTAGTATTCGTACTTACCATGAAGTCCTGCCTGGTGATGGGAGAGGACGAGCTGCCTTGTCGTCGAATGTCGAGGCTGATGCCACGGCGATGGTGGCCAGCGGGGTGTCGTTGTTGTTGTGTGTTGGGCAGCGTTGGGATCTTCACGCCGTCGAAGGCGTTGGGCGTTGAAATCTGACGGCGATGTTGCCGTTGCCTGGCGTGAAGCCCATTTGATGGATTGGACAGCATATTTGTCGCAAGGGGAGTCCGGAGGGAATTGTCGTCGGTTTGATATTGTCGATTGGGAACCTTTGGGTCCGAAACTGTGTGGATGCGGTCAGCGGCAGTTCGGGCTTCTCGGCTCATCATCATCTCGGCTTGTCGCCACATCGAGGCGGCAGCGACAAAGCCATGGATGTTTCCATTCTTACCTCACGCAGCGCAAGCACAGAGCGCCGGGCTAAAAGAGTGTTGTAGTCGTTCTCAGTCGAGGCAGACTTCGCGGGAAGCGAATTGGATTGGGTATGCCTTGTTCAGGCGAGTAGAGGATGAAGGTGGTACAAAGGGTGGCCTTTGGGGAGATGTCCTCTTGCAGAAGTTTGAGATGCGATATGCAGGATGGTCTCTTCTTCTGAAGTGGTTGTGTGGGTAGGTATGGAGGAACTGGGGAGACGATTAAGGTCGGGAGAGTGGGTTCATACGCCAAGCTTCAAGCAGGTTGTCCGGGAGCTTGGTGAGATCGAGTTGTTGACGTCGTCGCCACGGCAACGGAGCTCATGACGATGTGAGACCAGTACTACACACCACCTACACACCACTACAGATCACACACCCGGACCAGGGCGGCTGATACAATCCGCTCCAAGACATTGGATGGAGATCCGTGGTGAGATTTTCCCTGCTTCCTTTTCCGTTCGTTCACGGGCCTGTTGCCATGACGTGTACGTAGCCGAGAAATCACTTCTTGCGATCTGGATCAACATCGCGATCAGATCAGTAGCTTTGGCTGTCACATGCACTGCCGCCGGGTACCTTGCATATACGTCTGGCTTCCTTTTCCTGCCCTCAGTAATTGTGCATATCCTGGTGGCATTGGCTGTTTTTTCTCTTGATTTGCGTTGATGGTTGATTGGTTCCTCCCTCCCGTAGGTATCGTGGTATGCCCTTCCTGGGTCTCAGCATGGCAACGTGACAATGTAGCAGTCCAGTCGGGTACGGAGGACATGCACGACACTTGTTTCTCATCTGAAGCACGAGTTGGCTGCTGTGTGTACTTAGAAACAGCGTAACATAAGGCCTCTTGGACTTGGTGCTCCTTGTCTGGCCTGAAGCCTCGGGATGGTTAAGCGCAGAATCGAAGACCAGTATCCGAACCATCACGGACCAATCGCCGAGACTGGGGTATCCCGTTGCGTGTTCAATGCGCACAGCAAGCCATGATCGTGAAAGCCTTGGTTGGTCGTCACTGTGGAGATCACTAGCTCCCCGACGCCATCGATTCGAATGCACGGACTGCTCACCGTCTACGGGGGGGTTTCTCCCAGCAACTTCGAGGAGAGGCGATCCGAGTAATCTGTATGATAGTCCAAGATGCAGAATGTGTCATGGGTTAGATCTACATCCCAGTGACCAAGTATGCCGGGCCACAGCCAGAAACTGGTGTCCATCTCCACGGCACTCGAATGGCAAAAGACTCATCCACTTCCCCAATCCATCTCCCCATGAAGCGAGACAGCCCAAGTACGTGCCTAGTTTCGCATCTGCAGGGTAGGGCCTCGCTTCCCAAGCGCGAGAGGCGCCCATCCAACCCTGCCTACGCTGGTCGTTGCCGGCGGCTTCCCTTTCCTTTTCCTTCCGAGTCCAGTTTCAGGGGGCTTAGAAGGGCGGCTGCCCACAGCATCACTTCGTCCCGTTATTAGAGCAAGCCTTGATGAAGCCTTGCTAGTCGTAGATCAATGGCTGATGGTCATGGCACCTAGACGCCCGGGATGCACAGTGGGTCGACTGGAAAAATGACAAGATTGCAGCCAGAGCATGCGAAATTGACGGTATACCAATCTGCATGTACATGGTACTTCTCCTCGAGATATATAGTAACTAATGTATAGATTGAAATACGGATGGATCTCTTCATCCTGCAATGGTTGCAGCTCCAGGTGGTGTTTGCTCCCGAATGACCCTGGAAATGCGATATCTGAACTATCGCTGCTTGGTGAAGGACTGTAGCGCAAGGTAAACGCCACAGGAAGCTTGGGCGGTAGGGCGGCAAGGCGGGAAGGAGCTATGTATGTAGCAACTAGGATACCTAAGCGTAGGTAAATAAAAAACGTCTGCGGGCTCAATCTGCCAGATTGTCCGTCGCCGAAGCTTGAGCAGCTGCTTGCAAGCGAAGGGAAGGGAAGCGACAACGATGCTACAAATGGCAATGCAAGACCCGAGGTCATGTGGAGGAGGTACGTACACGTGTGTGTGTGTGTGTGTATGTGTGTGTGTGTGCTGGCTGGCTGTTGACGATCGGGCAAAGCCGCTCCTATAATTTGCCCGGAAAGTAGCGGTCCCCCCTCCAAGCGCCTAATTAATCACCGCGACAACCCAGCTCTTGAGTCGCCCGCTCCACCAGCTTACCAGGGGAGGATCAGACCCAGGTCATCTCCAACTTCGAACATCACCCCATCCCGCCGCTCGAGAAATTATTTCTGCGAACTGCCATTGGCTGTGCTCCGTCATTGTCATTGGCATATTCCTCCCCTTACCGCTGCTGCGTCCGCTCCCACTGGAACCCTTTGTTCCATCTTTGCCGCCGTCGCTTCTGCTGCACCTGATTGCTCGTTGCTCCTCTTGAGCTGCTCGCTTGACCGACATCTCGGCCGTCATGTCCGGCAACACCTACAGAGGCACGCCCACGCGCAACCAGGGCCGTGGAGCTATCCCCTTTGGCAACAGCCCTGCTGCTCCCGCTGTTTCCAACATTCCTCGTCCCGTCCTCGAGACGCCGCCGCCTGATACCAGCTCTTCTGTCACCGCCAGCAGGCAAAAACAGAGCAAGCGTGATGAGGTTCGTGCCCAACCTACCCCTGGGCGGGCAGCCTTGATGCCGTGCTCTCTCACCGAGAAGACCCTGTGCTGACCGTGCCGTCCCTCCAGGCCATTCGCCGGAAGATGGAGAATGACCTCTCCAAAAAGAAACACCTCACCAGCCGAGCTCGACACTCCAGAAAGGCCCCTCCGGGCACTGTCCTGGCCCTCAAGCCTAGCCCGGCACTCCAGATCAAGCCTGCCACGACTGTTTCCGAGGCTGCCCAGCTGATGGCCGCCAAGAGGGAGGACTGTGTCTTGGTTACCGACGACGACGACCGGATTGCCGGTATCTTTACTGCCAAGGATATTGCGTTCCGCGTCGTCGGAGCGGGCTCCAAGGCCGCCAATGTCACCATTGCTGAGATCATGACCAAAAACCCCCTGTGTGCCCGGACCGACACGAGTGCTACCGATGCCCTGGACCTGATGGTTCGCAAGGGATTCAGACACCTTCCCGTCATGGATGAGAACCAGGATATTTCCGGTGTCCTGGATATTACAAAATGCTTTTACGACGCCATGGAGAAACTTGAGCGTGCCTACTCGTCTTCAAGGAAGCTCTATGACGCTCTTGAGGGTGTTCAGTCCGAACTTGGTTCGACCCAGCCCCAGCAGATCATCCAATATGTGGAGGCACTCCGAAGCAAAATGTCGGGCCCCACTCTGGAGACGGTTCTGGACGGCATCGCTCCGACCACTGTCAGTGTGCGAACCTCGGTCAAGGAAGCCGCTGCGCTTATGAAGGAGAACCACACGACTGCCGTTTTGGTTCAGGACCAGGGTGCCATTACTGGTATTTTCACTAGCAAGGACGTAGTTCTGCGTGTCATTGCCCCCGGTCTTGATCCGGCCAATTGCAGCGTCGTTCGTGTCATGACACCTCATCCTGACTTTGCCCCCATGGACATGACGCTTCAGGCTGCTCTGCGAAAGATGCATGGTATGTTGCCCTAACCTTTCCCCATCCCACATCGGCTAACAAAATTTGTAGACGGCCACTACCTTAATCTTCCTGTCATGAATGATGGAGGAGAGATTGTTGGCATGGTTGATGTGTTGAAGCTCACGTACGCCACCCTGGAACAGATCAACACCATGTCAAACTCCAACGATGAAGGACCGGCTTGGAACAAGTTCTGGCTATCACTCGACGCCGAAACCGAGTCCATGATGTCCGGTGAGGGCAGCCAAAGTCTCCACCACACCAACCTCGGCTCTCGCATCACGTCTCCCGACGTCGGCCGTGACCGTCTTGGCGACAGTGTTGCTCCCGGTGACTCGGCCTCTCACGTGGGCATTGAGTCGCCCCCTCCATCCGCCGCCCCTGAGCCTTTCGACCCGCGACCCACGGAGGAGCTCCCCTTCCCCTTCAAGTTCAAGGCTCCCTCTGGTCGGGTGCACCGTGTCAAGGTTGCCGCTACCGAGGGCATGGGTGCTTTTGTGGCAGCTGTTGCGGCCAAGCTGGGTGGAGAAGCGACTGCTATTGGCGGTGTCCCAGTTGTGGAGGAGGGTACGATGAGTGGCAGCGGGTTTGCCCTGAGCTACCTCGACAACGAGGGCGACTCGGTCTCCATCACGACGGACAATGATCTCTTGGAGGCCATTCTTATTGCCCGCCAGAGTCACCGCGACAAAGTCGACCTCTTTGTTCACGACCCCGAGAAGCCCCCTGCTGTCGCCGTTGCCGAGTCGACGATTGTGCCCACTCCCCCCACGTCTCTGAACACCCCTGGTGTCCGAGAACGACGCAAGTGGTGGCCTGACGAGGAAGATGAGGAGGATAACCGAGGTATGGATGACGAGGATGACGAGGATGACGAGCGCATGTCAACCGTCAGGAGGCCGAGGAAGCACCCGAGACAGGCCCCTGTCCCTGAACAGGTCATCGCCGGTGTCCCCAACGAGCTCTTGCTCCCTGGTGCCATCGTTACCTTGGCCGTGGTGATTGTGGGAGTCTTTACCATTGCGCGAGCTACCAGCCGCTAGGTGCTTCACGGCACTTCTGGCGGTAATGTCATAACGAAGCAGGCGGCAGTCATTGTAGATATGTAGAAGATTTTGCGTTTAGAAAGATTACCCCTCGATATGTTTAATATAGTTTATCTCTTCATTGAGTCTGGAAATACCCGTTTATGGGATTAAGGATGTTGGCCAACTTTAGCCATTGACATAATATATCAGGATGAATCAAATTAGATATTTTGAAGCAATGTGATGTGCGCTGGAGCAGCATGCGAGGTTGATTGAGTCTGAGCTGATTGGCGGAGCGGGCGCATTCGACGGGGGGCGGAAAATCCCATGCTCCGACCAGCTACCGGTACCATGGCCAAAATTTGGATGGTCGGACGAGCACGATAACCTCTCGAACATTTGCTAAACGACTTCGCCATGATACTGAGGAATGCCGCCGTGCGGCACGGTACGTCAATTAGACGACATGGAGATGTCCGGTTCTTACTAACGTATCTAGGCCGCCGCACATTGGCTTCGCCCCTCACCAGGACCGCGCTGCGACAGCTTTCGACGCAGATCAACACCAACGGCGACAATGCAACTGGAGCCGGATCCGCTGAGACGGAGCAGACCACGGCGGCCTGGGCATCAAAGCCGACGCAGGCGCCCGCCCAGCCCGTTCTGCCAAACATGGCGTCCCGAAAGAGGCAGAAGTTCATTCGGGAGCAGATCACGTCCCTGGCCACCGACACGGCCCACGAGCACAATGGCGCCGCCTGGACCACGACACGTTACGACCCTAATACTGACCGCGACATCACCCCCGCCGAGCAGTACACCGAGTTTCGACGTATCCAAAACAACACCCTCGGCGTTGGCTCCAAGATTGAGAAGCGCTACGTTCCCAAGGAGTTGATCATGAACCCGCCCGGGCCGGAAGATGTGACCCTCGAGCTTCTGATGGCGTCGCAGACTCACATGGGGCACAGCACCTCGACGTGGAACCCTGCCAATGCGCGATACATCTACGGCGTGCGTCAGGGCATCCACATTATTTCCCTCGAGACGACCGCCGCGCACCTGCGGCGTGCGGCTCGTGTCGTGGAGAATGTCGCTTACAACGGCGGTGTCATTTTGTTTGTTGGTACTCGCCCGGGCCAGATGGAGATTGTGACCAAGGCGTCTGAAATGGCGGGTGCCTGCCATCTCTTCACCAAATGGGTCCCTGGTGCCATCACCAACCGTGACCGTATTCTCCAAGGCAGGAAAATCAAGGTTGTGAACCACAAGGACGAGGCTCTTGGTGGATTTGAAAACTTCCAGAAGGCGTCCCGGCCGTTGCTCCCCGACTTGGTCGTATGCCTCAACCCTCTAGAGAACTACACTTTGCTCTACGAGTGCGGCTTGACTAGCATCCCCACCATTGGTGTGGTCGACACAAACGTGGACCCCTCGTGGGTAACGTACACCATTCCTGCCAACGACGACAGGTAAGCCTCGACTCTTGTGAATTATTAGACTTACCATTTGACACCGCTGCAGTCTTCGAGCCATGGCCGTTGTGGCAGGCGTATTGGGTAAGGCTGGAGAAGCTGGCCAGAAGCGCAGGATGCAGGAAGCTGCCAAGGGCAACGTGACCTGGAGCAACCCGGCAGATCTCACCAAGCACATGGAGAAGGAGATTAAGGCTGCCATCATTGAGAGAAAGGCAGTCATGGGTCGTATGCAGCAGAACATTGAGGGCTTCAGCGAGGAGGAGCAGAAGCTTCTGCGGTCCCGATTCGAGTTGGAGGATACGCAGGTGTCCGAGGACGAGATGGTGGCCATGCTGGGTGCGACAGGCGAGAGCTCCAAGACACCCAAAGCCCCCGTCACTCTAGCCAGCCTTGAGGACCAGCTGGCCGAGGCCAGCAGTAAGGCGGAGTTGCTCGAGCAGGAGATCTTGGGCGATGGATCGGTCCAGTCCTCAGCAGCGAGCCCCTCGCTTGCCAGCCTCGAGGCGGAACTGACGGGGTCTTTGGCAACGAGCCCCTCGGTCGCCAGTCTGGAGGAGCAGCTGGCGAGTGCGAGCGAGAAGGTCAAGGCCCTCGAGGGGGAGGTCAAGGGTAGCGAGGGGAGGGAGTAAGCCTGTACATGTACAATATGAAGATGTATCATAAGCCGCCCCTCTTGTTTGGGGAGCCTGTAACTTGTAGCTAATGCATTGATATACCTTGTAACAATGCAGCTACACATGAATGTCTATATATATGACTGCTGTAAACATTGACTGGACGGGTTGAACCGTCTATACCAGGAAGCTCAATGCCGGGCGTATTGACCGGCCGGAGCCGGAGAAACTGGGCCCCGCTCCCCCGCTCCCCCCCTCCTTAGTCGGAGCCCCGCCAGCCTGACAGAGAGCAGCCCGCTGCACCGACCGGCCTGGAAACTTCGCACCCTCATTCTCACAACGAACATTTCAGCACAGCTACGCTGCAGCCCGTCCATTGCAACCGCTACGAATACCCGCTGAAAGAAGAGCTACGGCGACGCTTCCAGTGGTTGGCAAGCAGTGGAAATACAGCGACAGCTCTGGGCCAGCTGCCAATTGCCATAACTACTTGTAACCGCCAGACACTGTCGCAGCACAGTGCCACCATCGAGTGTAAGCTCACGCTGTTTCTTTGGGTTGTCATTTCCCCCAAAGAACATGCTTCTGGTTCTTTGCCTAACCTAACCTCTCTCGTTCTTTCTTCGTCTTTCTTCGTCCTTCTGTAATAGCGAGCAACCCGGCAGTATAGCAGCGTCCCCTTCCCTATCATTTGGCATATGAGTCATCTCGACTCTAGTGCAATTTACGCCCTTCCATTGACGAGTTGGAGTGACGATGCACTTGCACAACGATCTACGGTTTACCGCGGGCCAAGGAGGACACATGGGATTCCCTCCAGTCATCCGCGTATTTGCACTGCCTTGTTCAATAAGGAGACGTGTAGAGCTGGGATAGCTGGTATTGGCATTGAGGGGCATTTGATACTTGTTTAGTGAGCTTGGCTGACCAGCATTGTGGAGACAGGTTATCTACATACACGCCCACCCCAAGTGTTATTAAAGAGAAACACTTTGTGGTATCTTTGTATAGTTCTTCTGCCTTATCATTTCCGTTGCTGTTCGTCTGCAAGGACAGAATCGACAAGATGCCGGCAATCCTTGACGATCCGGCGAGCCCCACTATCCACCGGGTGTCCGGAGCCCCTCCGTTCCCGGACCCGAACAACCCCGGCTTTCCAGCCGACATCACGCCCCGGCAGGTAACGCTCCGCGACCGCCAGACGGTGGCCACCATTGTGCCCTTTGCCTCGCGGCACCAGGTCCCGGCCTCGCTGCTCGCGTACCTCTGCGACCAGCTCAACAAGGAGATTGAGGGCGGCGACACGTACCCGATGATGGACCCCTTCCAGGCTGACAAGTTTGCTGCTTACTGGTTCCAGAACTTTGGGGCCATCATGCTGCTGGGCAGCATCGAGCGCGCCGACGACGTCGTCGAGGGCAAGGACTGGTCCCGCGAGTGCCTCGGCAGCTTCTACATCAAGCCCAACTACCCGGGCCGCAGCAGCCACGTGTGCAACGCCGGCTTCATCGTCACCGGCGCCTCGCGCAACCGCGGCGTCGGCCGACTCATGGGCGAGGCCTACCTGGACTGGGCGCCGCGGCTGGGCTATACGTACAGCGTCTTCAACCTCGTCTACGAGACCAACGTGGCGTCGTGCCGCATCTGGGACGCCCTCGGCTTCAAGCGCATCGGCCGCGTCAAGGGCTGCGGCAACCTGCGCAGCTACCCGGGCCAGCTCGTCGACGCCATCATCTACGGCCGCGACCTGGCGCCGCGCGAAAGCGAGGATCTCGTGAGTGAAGAGCGTTTCGACAAGATCAAGTTCTACCTCAAGTACGGCGAGTACCCGAACGGCGCTGACCGAGCCGAGAAAAGCAGGCTTCGCAGCGCGGCGACGCACTATAAGCTCCTCGAGGGCGACAAGCTCATGCTCAAGGACAAGGAGGTCATCTCCGACCCGGCCCGCCAGTTCGCCATCGCCCGCAGCGTCCACATCCAGCAGCACGGCGGCATCAACAAGACGACGGCCACCATTGCCGAAAAGTACCACTGGAGCCGCATCAAGGAGACGGTCAGCGACGTCATCCGGAGCTGTACTGAGTGTAAGGAGCTCGGCAAGGCACCTCACAACGGTGGGGCAAGGCGAGGAGGAGTGGGCGCCACGGCGGCAGCTTCAGCTTCAGCTTCAGGGGCTGCTTCGGGGGACGCCGGGGCTTCAACGTCGGCTACGGCTTCAGCAGCAAGGGGAGAATCATCACCGTCACCGTCAGCAACATCGATTCAAGCCTCCGCGCCCCCAGCAGCCATGGCGACTGCCAGTACGCAGACGGCCGGGCCAGCGAGCAGGATGTTGGCGCTACATAACCCCAACATGATGACAACACTCTCTCAACCCAGCCCCTACGCTAGCCCAGCCGACATCTCTCTCGTCTCCTCACACCCCTTACAATCTTCCTCGGTTGACCACTCGCTCCATCAACACCAACCTCAACCGCATCACACGCCCTCCCATCACCATGAGCCTCACCACCTTTCGCACCACCATTCAGCCCACCACAGTCCCATGTTGCAGGACGAGCCGGGTCACCACGAACCCTCTGTCTACCAGCCCATCGACCCACAGATTATCAACCAGCCCCATGGTCACCACGAGATGCCCTTTGACCAGTACCACTCTCCTGCCGACTTCCAGGCTCTGCTCACTGCTACAGAGGACGTCGTGCCTGGTGAACCTGACGGCGTCGACCATGACCTGGAAATGCTGATTGATCACCAGGACGATGTCGTGGACGACGTGGCCATGGGCAGTCTAGGCGGGGTGGCGCAGCAGGACCGGCCGTCCGAGCATAAGGACCGCGGAGGCCTGTACGACGTGAACTTTGGGGATTCTGTGGGTTGAAAGGAGTCTGAAAAGGGGTCCAATTTGGCAGCGGCGTTTGGTACTGAGCGTACAGTCTTCTCCTTTTCCTTGGCCATAGTAGCGGCAGACAAGCGGGCGGGCATTTGGTCGAGAACTTCTCTTTACATGTCTGCAAGCATGAGCTAGGACCGCACGAGCACATCTAATAAATGAAACATAGACGGCTTGTTCTTGCTTCTTGGGTGACGTCACGCCGATATTGATGGAACAACTCTGTACACGGGAAACCAACTGGTTATGCCAATACGGCTCTAAGCTGCAACCTTTGGACGGGTTACGTCGCAGTCTGTAGAGGTCAGCCAAGTCTAGGAAGTAGGTATCATACATATCCTTCAAAGCCACACACACTTCCTGCCACCGTCATTTTACCAGTCCAGTTGCCCGCCCTTCTTTTAATTGGTTTCTTCATTCATTTCTTTGTTTTGTCCTAAGCACCATGCTTGTGCTGTCTTTACCTCCGCGGCATACCCCGTCCACGGCCTCTGAGCGCCCTCTGGGCCGCACCCGGAGGCAGAGCCTGGCCAGGAGCTTGGGGCTTCTGGCTCTCTTCGTTCTGGATCGTCTCGTCGACGCCGAGAATGAGGCAACTAGCCTCGGTGGCAGCCTGGATGGCGTTGACCTTGACGAGAGCGGGCTCCCAGACGAAGCGCTCCATCATGTCGGTGACGCCCTCATTCTCAAAGTCGACACCAGCCCAAGTGTGGCCTCTGCGGTGCTCCACACGGAGCTTGTTGAGGATGTCGGTGGCGTCGAAGCCGGCGTTGTCGCACAGCTGGCGGGGGATGATCTCGAGAGCCTTGGCAAAGGACTTGATGATGGCCTGTTGCTTTGTGGTAATCTTCTTGTCGGCGAAGCCGTGGAGGTACGCCGAGATCTCCATCTCGGTCGCACCACCACCACCTACAATGGTCTGGTTCTTGATGGCACGCTTGACAATCATGATGGCATCGTGCAACGATCGCTCCACCTCGGCAATGAACTGCTCGGCGCCGCCACGGAGGACCAGAGTGCAGGTCTTGGCCTCAGGGCAGTCTTCGAAGAAGTTGAATCGCTCGCCTCCGATCTGGCGCTCGTCAAAGGTACCGCAGGTGCCCAGGTGCTCGGGGAGAATGTCGGAGCAGGTTGACTGCACCACAGCACCGGTAGCCTGTACCACGCGCTCCATATCCTCGGCAGCGACACGGCCGGCACAGAAAATGTCACGGTCGGCGAAGAACTGCGTGGCCAGATCACCAATAGGCAACTTGCTCAGGACCACCTTGGCTCCCGTCTGGTGGACAGCCTCAAGCTTCTTGTAGATAATCTGCCACTCAGCGTCGACAATGGCCTGGTACTCAGAGACCTGCTCAACACGGACCTCGGCGTTGTCCTTCTCGGCCTTGAGCTCAAGCTCGACATTCAGACACACGATCTTGGGCTTGGAGAAGGACTTTGGTTGTTGCTCGAAACCGGCGTAGGAAAAGGTCTTCTTGAAGGAGACACCGTTGATGAAGAGGGAGTCAGTCAGGGAGCCACCAGGGATCTTCTTGATACCAATAAGCTTCTCGTCGAGGTCTTCCTGATCGAGGGACAGAACGGCATCAACCACCACTAGATTTATAGTCAGCGACCATCTCTGGTTATGAAGGGAGGGGGGGGGGGTGCCAAGCTACGCACTCTTGGTGAAGAAACCGGTATTCCTCTTAATGAGCTTGCTGGTCATGGCCGTCGCAGCGAGCTTCGTAAGGGTCTCGCGCTGGTTACCCTCGTTGGTGCTGACGGCAATCTCCTTGATCTTGTTGACAGCCATCTGGGAAGCCTTGCGCAGGCCCTTGATGATGACCTGGGAGCTGATGCCCTGCTCAACGTGCTCCTTGACCTCCTTGAGGATCTCACCAGCAAGAACAACGACAGACGTGGTACCATCGCCAACTTCGGCATCTTGGGATCGTGCAATATCGACGAGGATTCTGGCTGCGGGGTGGACGATGTCGAGTAGCTGGATGAGGGGTGCGCGGGTTAGCTACGGAACAGGCGACAACGGCATCGACAGGCGGTGCGGCCGGCGGGAGTATCAGGTCTAACCTTCATAACGGTCGCGCCATCGTTGGTGATGGTCTGTCGGCCATTCTCGTCGACCATCAACAGGTCACCTCCGTAGGGACCGAGCGTGGACTTGATGGTGGCCTGGACTGCGAGACAGGCATTGATGTTGGAGACGATCTGACCTTTGCCCTGGGAAGTGTCGGTGCCTGTGATTGCAAGCAAAAAGAAAGCAGATAGTCAGCAAAAGAGAGACTCTCATGTATTTTCAGCACAATAGCAGCCAATGCCCTCGCTCTCGTGGGATAAGCGTAGGGAGGAGCAGGCTTCAGGCGGGCGGTGGGGTAAAAACGGACCTTCCCTGAGGACGACGATGGTCGGCGTCTGGCCTCCGAACGACATTTTGACGAGGGGAGAAAGAAGCCCAGCGCCGGGAGGTTTGTGTGATGGAAGCGGTTCGGGGCGGTCGAGCAGTCGAGCAGTCGCAGGCGCTTGTGGTGGCGGAGAGCGATGCGCGAGGTCGGATGGTGGAGTTGACGATGAGATTCAAGACGAAGTTCAAAGTCGGTGGTAATAGTAGCTCGTTCAGGTCACTAAGCTGGACTCCCAAAAAAATGTGGCAGCCTTTCTCTTTCGCGGTGGAAGAACGCACGGGCCACACCGCCCTCTTTCTCGCACTCTCAGGGGCTGCCCCTCTATCTCTACTAATACTATACTGCAGTGCTTCCTCTTATCGCCTATCGCTTATCGCTCCAATAGCTCCTGCATCAACTCCTCAACCAGGGCAATGTTCATGGTCTCAATATCAGCGCCATAGAGCTGGTCCATAGCCTTCAGCAATACCTCATAGCCCTCACCAGCCACGCATATACAGAGGACTCTCAAGAAAACCAGCAGCCTGTCCACCTCTCGGCCCTCGGATGGCTCGTTCTTATACCATATCCGGATTCTATCGTCGATCAAGTTGACAACGTCTAGCTCAGTGGCCTGCGGTGTTTGGCTCGCCATCCCTTTTCTTCGAAGGTAGTGAATAAACCCGTTTGCACAGCATCCGAGACGGAGCATTCCTCCCTCGTAACGACTTCTGTTGGGAAAGTGTCTGTCAAGCAAAGCGAGGAGTGGTCTCTGTCTTAGCCATCGTAGCGGGTCGTCGGTTGACTCCAACGACAGGGTCTCCGAGGAGCTGCGACTATTCTGAAAGTCAATGGTGGGGGGATTCTGGAGGTCGCTGTGAGCATGCGTGCTCACTCCCGGCGCTTCCAACTCGTAGGATGAGGTCAGCTTTGATTGTGCGTTGGCGTCGGGTATGACTTTGGCCTGTCTGTACTCTTTTAGTAGGGCAAAGACTCTTGCGTCCTCTTGATCCATGACACAAAGCCCAATGTACCCAAGGCAGCAGGTACAGTTCATATAGGTTGTCATTTTTGGGTTGATTGGGGGTTCCCAGTTATGTGATACAGGGCTCCTTTCGGGAAAGCCAAGGTAACAAGCCCGGTATAATAATTGAATGATGGAAATGATGCTAACGGATAGCCTTGCTGATCGAGTGCATGTCAAGAAATGGAATTCATGGCACATACTTGGTTCATAAATGAAGGAGCTACCAACTTTCTCCGCTTGCTATCCATCTCCGGTTGCCTTAACAGCTGGCTGGGTATAAGCTTCGATCTGACCTTTCTCGACAAACTACAGCAGGCTCGTGAGCAATAGGGGCCGTGCTTTCGGTGAAGTGTGCGCGCCGAAAAGCCAAAAGTTGCTATGCACGGCTTCTCAAGTTTTGAGGGACACTTATACGGCAAATAGCAAGAGCCTCAGATATAAAATGGACAACCCTGCCGTTTGAAATCACAGCAAAGCAAGAAGGCTGTGCCAGAGCCTTTCATCATAATCAATTGAATGGATTAAATAGCCAAGGAACAGTACGTCTAAATAAAACTCTTCAAGAACCCATTGGATGGTTTTTTCCATGAATGCCACCTCGGATTTTGACATAAACTACTGGATCTAGGGCTAGGAACATGTTGGACGTATGGCGGCTGGGTGGAAAGAGTCATATTGTTTGATTAATTTGCTGTATGCGGCTGACACTTTCCCTTTCCATTGGCCCCCTCAAACTTAGCCTTCCAGATGTCTTCCTGGTTGAATGTGGCGATGCATTGCATCGCACTTGGTTCTCCATGATCCGGATCTGCGCCTCCTTCAAGTAACACCTGCATCCACAGATATCAGCGAATAAGTCTCGAAACGACACAAGATCCTCAATGAAAAGAAATAGACTACCTCAATCACGGCATCTTCCTTCTTAAATACCGCGCCAGCAAGAGGGCTCTGACCTCTGTCGTTTAACCGGTTCGGATCGGCGCCATGCTGTATAAGAAGCCTGACGAGCTCAGCATGGCCATAGTAGGCGGCAAGCATGAGCTTGGTTTCACGCATGAGCTGTGTAAATCATATCAACGATGGTTATTGGGGAAAGCTCACCAGCGTATCTCCCTTTTCGTTGGTCATGTTTGGTGGCAGGCCAGCGGGAAGAGCTTGCTGGAAAACTATCACATCTCCCCTTCGCGCAGAGTCGTACATACGTGCCGCAAACGCGATGGCCTCGGGAGATAGAACGCCTCCAGAAGGTCTTTGCTCTTTGCCAGACATGATGTGTCACTGTCAAGATGTCGAACGCTGATGGCGATCTTGAGGATCTTGGTAACGATCGGTAGTTGGAAGGGCTGCGCAAGTACAGCTAGATGCACGAGCTGTGTCAGCAGAAAATGTTGATCTCGGAAGGGCAAATGGCCCTCAAATGTCCAAGCTAAGATGCAATGTTATTATCGCTGTATCACTTCTACAGTTTGGGAATGCTAAAATGTTCCACATAGGCTTGCCGTTCAGAGTGGGGCAAGTTTGGTGATGGCCAAGCTGCGGTCACAAAACAGGCAGGGCCAGAATGCTATTTGACCATTTATCGCGTCATATTTAACAAGTAAGAATAACTGCTGCATGTTCGTCGACATTTGAAAGATCATCCGCATCAAGAGCGTGTAACGTTGCAGTCTGAGCCTTTCCCATATGTTTGTCGCTGTCCAAATCGCAATACACCTCCCAAGCCCTCCATTTCTCGGCCTCGGATCTTCTTGGAACCGCGGCATGCCAGGACTGAGAGAACATGGTTTAATCAATCGATCATTACGACCAGTATCCATTCTTCAACCTGGTTTAGTCGTACAAGCCACTGCGTTACGGGCGCGGACTGCTGCAAGTCTCAGCTCTGGATTGTCAGCCTTAATTGGTAGGCTTACCGCCCTTGGGCGTTTATTGAAGAGTATTATAGACGAGACAATGGGATCATCCCGTCAGTTCCCGCGGCTAAAATCAGTGATGCCATCACCCTCGCCAGTGTCGGGCTCTGTCGGCACCGGTGGGTCAGGCTTGGGAGTCTCGGGGCGATGCGTGTTAACAACATCGCCAAATAGAAGATGGCCGGGATTCATAGTGATGTACGGCGATGAACCGTGATGGAACCAGTGGGACGACGATCAAACTTGAGGGGAAAGAATGAGACGAAGGGGCTGAGGGTCAGGATATACCAAACGTACAGATTACAATAAGCGGTTATGCATGAGGTGAGAAGGGTTACGTCAGGACCGTGGGGGGTATGTTTACACTGTTCAGGCCTCTTACAGTCTGACGACTATGCCAAAGATTGTGATTCGAAGGGACGACCGTATGATTGGAGACGAAGAATGTGCATGGATTGCTGTAACGCCGCCGTTGAGCAGTATGCCTCGAGGCAACATGAGGCTGATGCACAGTAGAGCTGAGTTGACCCGAGGCACTGGATAGAATCGAGAGCCATGTCTCTTGAATGCGCACGAGACTATGAAGCTTATTGGAGTTCTCTTGCAAGTATCCCAGCACTCTCCCGTTCGAAATACTATCAGCCATGTATGTAGGCAGCTGAGATATCTGGGCCAGTAACTCATTGTCCGTTGCGCCTCGAAGTACTCGTCACCACCCTGCTTTGAATAGTCCAAATTTGAGAAAACACAAATCACAAGGCACAAAGCACAAAGCACAAAGCTCGTTAGCATCTTTGAACAAAATGAGCTATATTTGCATAGACCGTCAGTCACATAACGATATACAGCGTGAGCTGGCCGCGTTAACACAGCTATTGCAACATCTGAGCACTTTTGTGACAGTCACCCTGGCCGTCAAGGCTGTGGAATGTGCCATTATCATTGGAGCGTGTGTTTACCCTCCTGTGACAAGATGGACCTCTTCTTAAGCGAACCATTCATGACGTGGGAGTACGATTGCGTTTCTGTTGCACAAGTGAAGAGGTACTCTCTTAATCATACATACATACCGACGCAGAAGTGTGACCGAGATGCGTGATTGCATAGATCTGGATGCACATGAAGCTGGCCATTGTCGGGATGGGAATGACAAGGGCCGGATCTACCCAAAAGCACTGAGGGGAAGTGAGGGTGCCATGCAGACGCATATGGCCGAATATTCATATGTACCTGGCGTTGTTGCGTAACGCAAGCACCTACCTATGTAGGCGCGATTAACACTCCTGTCACCAACCCTCGCATAAACTCGGAACGGGAGAACTGCCTATTCTTCACAGGCCAGAGGAGTCGAGGGCCCCTGTTGAAAACGTTAGACCTGGTTGCAGAACATGGACGCTCCTGCATACACACACCGAGAGCAGTGGTCTGATCATATCCTTGATCACCTTGCTAGGTGGCAATGGTCTCATCCAGCATTGGACCATGGATGTAATAGTTGGTGGTGAGACGGAAGTCCCGGCCAGCCAAACATTGGTCAACGCATAGCCAGTTTGTTTAGGCTTAGGACTGACATCCGATACCATCCTTCCATGCTCAAGCCCAAGCTGGGGATATTGGGTACAATATGCTACCCCGCCCCCTCTTGATAGCTCTGACAAGGGGCCCCCGTTGACAGCTGGAGCTGAGGATTAAAGCTTCGCAAGTAGCTTCAGCTCAATGTAACCGGAGCTTGGAACGAGTGGGGGAGGGGTGGGAGGCTGCATCATAGTCGGCCCAACATGATGCGCAAAAGGCAAAGAGCCGGAACCGAGTTGAGTAAGAATGGGAATGTTGCTTCCCGGACTTGGGGGTGGATGGGCAGTGGCTTGTGTATCCGCACCTTGGGAGGTATTGCGATGTCAGTCAGATAGACGACGAGGGTTGCAGCAGCATTCAATGCCCGCCCTCCCCTCCCCTTCCCTTCCCTTCCTCCAAGGTTCCACAAGACTGCGGTGCTGAGGATGCATGAAGCCGAGATAGGGAGCTTCTTGATCATTTGGGCCCAACACCTCGAATCAATGGCTCCCAAAAATATCGCCAGCCGAATCGACATGTTATCTTGAAGGTTTTATGCCTCGGGACCGCGGACTGCGGGTTGTGGGTTATGGGTTGCTGGAATGAAGGGAAAGTTTCCCGTCACATCTCTGCCTGTCAACCATCCGATGTTGTGTTGGAGTCTAGATCGATCGGTACAGCGATGACGTTGCAGGCGTTAGGGGGGTACTTGAAACCCTGACAGTATTGCACCTACTGAACTGTACCTTGCGCTGTGATATCTGTGATATAGGTGCTTGCTTACCTGTGATGCGGCAAATGCAGCACCTGAGCATCTGATTTTCAGACGGGGGACTCCCCGTAATAGAGGTACCTGCCTATCTGCCTAGGTAGGTACCTTAGGTATATCTACCTAGGTACCTTTAGCCACAGGCGGGTTGGCCGGCTGCAACCAGCTGTCCGCATGTAGTGGGCATGTAGTACAGTTGCGCCAACAGCTGCTGCCGCTCGGCCACCGCCGCCAGTTAAATCTACGGTAGTGCTCCATAGCAAACGTTATTATTCCAGGTTCAACTACACACCATCCATCACCGTCCAAGATTATGAACGCCAAGCAGGGCGAAGCAGAGGGCCAACAGGCGATCGATTGCTCCAAATCACCAGCAAAAAGCATGCCACTCCTTCGCTTACACGAACAAAGATGTCTATATGCCTGCAAGCCCGCAAGCCCGCTCCAAGTTACGAGGTGGGGAGACTCCGACACACACAGTATCCGTACAGATCCGTCATTAGAGCCGCGCCCGTTCCAACATGACTGCAGGCAAAACAGTGGGTCGGCGATGGCTACGGAATTCATCAGACCACCTCTCTTCAGAGCGCCGCGGCAGCGTGCCCTGCTTTACTCGCTCGCGAGCTGCTGTTGCTGGGATCTCGTGGGCCACTGATTCGGCCCTCCTACGCACTTACGCTGCTGGGCTCGCCAATCCGCCATGTCGCCACGGGCGCCCATCCCGGTCCGGATTCCTTGCCCGTGGCTAAACCCTCGACCCAAAGCTTGCTGTCATGCTAGTATGTCCTGATCTGATCTGATCTGATCCAACCAATCCAACGACCTAAGCTACTATGCGTGTCCCAAGCAGTTGCGTACGTACCCTGCTTCTCGCACAGCGGACGTCCCGCTCGTCATGTACATGGCTGCGGTAAGCCCCTCTCGCTTGGCTTCCCTCTGCTCGTTGCTGTTCTATAAGAGTGCCCCCAAAGCCAATTCTCCATCAGGGCTTTCCTTATTCTATTCATCTCTTGTAGAGAGTTTCAACTACAACACGCTTCATACCGTTTATTACACCTCCCTGTTATGGCTGAGGTCGAGTCTATCCGGGCCTACGGCCCTGCTCGCTCCACAGTCAAGGGCGAGCCTCTGTCCAAGGACGAGATAGAACAGTACAATGACTTCTTCAAAGCCAGCTGTTACTTGTCCCTGGGCATGATCTATCTCAAGGAGAACCCTCTTCTCCGTGAGCCGCTCAAGCCTGAGCACCTCAAGCTGCGGTTGCTTGGACACTTTGGCTCTGCCCCCGGCCAGATCTTCACTTGGATGCATTTTAACCGCCTCATCAAGAAGTACGATCTCAACTCGCTCTTCATCTCCGGTCCCGGCCATGGTGCGCCGGCTGTCCTCTCTCAATCCTTCCTCGAAGGTGTTTACTCTGAGGTGTATCCCGAAAAGTCCCAAGATGTCGAGGGTCTGCAGAAGTTCTTCAAGAGCTTCTCATTCCCCGGTGGAATCGGCTCCCACGCTACCCCAGAAACCCCTGGCTCTCTCCACGAGGGTGGCGAACTGGGTTACTCCGTCTCCCACGCCTTCGGAGCCGTCTTTGATAACCCGGACCTGATTGCCCTGACCATGGTCGGCGACGGCGAGGCGGAGACTGGCCCGCTGGCCACGGCTTGGCACAGCAACAAGTTTCTCAACCCCATTGTGGACGGTGCCGTGCTGCCTGTCCTCCACCTTAACGGCTACAAGATCAACAACCCCACCATCCTTGCCCGAGTCTCCCACAAGGAGCTTGAGAACCTCTTCATCGGCTACGGCTGGCAGCCATACTTTGTCGAAGGTGACGATGTCGAGAGTATGCACCAGGCAATGGCCGCCACGCTTGAGCACTGCGTCGAGGAGATCCGCAAGTTTCAAAAGCAGGCCCGCGACAGTGGCGAGGCCTTCCGACCCATGTGGCCCATGATTGTTCTGCGAACTCCCAAGGGCTGGACTGCTCCTCGCAAGCTGGGTGACAAGTACCTGGAAGGCTACTGGCGCGCTCACCAGGTTCCCATCACGGACCCGGCCACCAACCCTACGAACCTCAAGATCCTCGAGGACTGGATGCGCAGCTACGAGCCGGATCGCCTCTTCGACGAGCAGGGTGCTCCCATCGCCGCGCTACGGGCCCTGTGCCCAGATGGTGACCGACGCATGAGCGCCAACCCCGTTGGGAATGGCGGCCGCCTGAAGAAGCCCCTCAAGATGCCCGACTTCAAGAAGTACGCCATCAAGGTGGATCGTCCCGGGGCTACAAGCTACGCCAGCATGAACAACATGGCCATCTTTCTCAAGGACATCATTGCTGCGAACCAGCACAACTTCCGTCTCTTTGGTCCAGACGAGACCGAGTCCAACAAGCTAGGCGGCGTCTACGAGGCCGGTAAGAAGGTTTGGATGGGCGAGTATTTCGAGGAGGACGACAACGGTGGCAATCTAGCACACGCCGGCCGTGTCATGGAGATGCTCTCTGAGCACACTTGCGAAGGTTGGCTCGAGGGATATCTCCTCAGCGGTCGCCATGGCCTGCTCAACAGCTACGAGCCTTTTATCCATGTCATCGACTCCATGGTGAACCAGGTAAGAAGCCGACGTTTCTCTGATGATTGAGGCTCTCTTGCTAACAAGCGTACTACAGCACTGCAAGTGGATCGAAAAGTGCCTGGAGGTGGAGTGGCGCGACAAGATTGCCTCGCTCAATATTCTCCTGACTGCTGTCGTCTGGCGACAGGATCACAATGGCTTCACTCACCAGGATCCTGGCTTCCTCGATGTTGTTGCCAACAAGAGCCCCGAGGTCGTCCGCATCTATCTGCCTCCGGACGGAAACTGCTTGCTCTCGGGTACGTTCTCTCATCTCCCCGTCTCTTCATGTCATGTCGACTAACAAGCTGCAGTCATGGATCACTGTTTCCGCTCTGTCAACTACGTCAACGTCATTGTATCTGACAAGCAAGAGCACCTCCAGTACCTGACCATGGATGCTGCAGTCGAGCACTGCACCAAGGGTATCGGAATCTGGCCTCAGTTCAGCACCGACATTGGCGAGGAGCCCGACCTGGTCATGGCCTCTTGCGGCGACATCAGCACGCACGAGTCCCTTGCCGCCATTGATCTGCTACTCGAGCACTTCCCCGACCTCAAGATCCGCTGCGTCAATGTTGTTGACCTTTTCAAGCTCATCCACAACACCGATCACCCGCACGGTCTGACGGACAGCGAGTGGGTGAGCCTCTTCACGGACGATAAGCCCGTCATTTTCAACTTCCACAGTTACCCATGGATGGTCCACCGATTGACCTACAAGCGGCCTGGCAGCAAGAACCTGCACGTCAGGGGCTACAAGGAGAAGGGCAATATTGACACCCCGCTCGAACTGGCCATCCGCAACCAGACGGACCGGTTTAGCCTGGCCATTGACGCCATTGACTGGATGCCCAACCTGCACAACCGGGGCGCGGCCGCGCGACAGGCGCTGCTCAATGCCCAGATCAATGCCAGGAACGAGGCGTTCGAGACGGGCATGGACCCGCCGTTCCTCAAGAACTGGATGTGGAAGCGCAACGGGCTTTGGAACAAGATGGAAGGACTCGTCTCGCGATAGAGGAAGGAAAAGGAAGAGATTTTTCGTGTATGGATAAGGGCGTTGAAAATATTGGAATCCAGGGCTGCGAATTCATGCTCATGTTGCAGTAACGCGTGTTGAAGCGTATTACTTCTTGATTCTAGGTGGTTCGAGTCACAGCGCAGACATGTTCCCAGACTCTATCGATCTATTTAAGTAAAGATCACTCGATATTAAGGCCCCCCATCTGGCCCCTTGACATCTCGTTTCATGTGAGAAGTCGTCGTGCCCAGCTCAGCAAACGGGCTGGACTCGACAGTGCGGAACCCAAAACGCTCATACAGCGGCCGTCCCTCCTCTGAGCTGTTGACGTAGGCCATCCAGCCCTCGCGATCGGCCGCCTGGATGCCGAAACGCATCAGCGCGGCGCCAACGCCTCGCCGCTGGGCCTCGCGGCGCGTGACAAGCATGGACAGGTGCCAGTGGTCCCGGCCGCCGACGATGCGCGCAATGGCCCCGTAGTTGGCCTCGAAGAAGCGGGCGGCGAAGGCGCCGTCGCCGGCGGCGGGGTAGTCGTCCGGGCTGAAGACGGGCCGGGCGGCGGGAGCCGTGGCGGATGCCGGCTTGCGGACCCAGCGGGCCCAACCGGCGATGCTGTATCCGGGAGAGGAGGAGGAGGAGGAGGAGGAGGAGGGTAAAGGGGGGATAGTGGCGACGACGAGGTGCGTGTCTGGGGCCTCGAGGCTGCTCTCAATCCAGCGGACCAAGTAGGCGCGAGTGTCGGGCGAGGATGGCGGGAAGCAGCGGAGGCTGAAGGCATCGTCTTGGAAGGCGGAGATGAAGGCTTCAATCATCTCGGGGATGTCCCCGGCGGTGGCGGGGCGGAGCGACACGGAGGCCGAGTTGGAACCCTGGAAAGACGCCATGATGGAGGGGGCCGGCTGTGACAAGAGGATAGATAGACCTTGGGGAGTCGTGAAGAATGAGGAGGAAGGTGAAGAAGAAGACGAAGACGAAGTCTGGCTTAGTTCAAATCGAGCTGGATCGTGCATGAGTCACGCCGCCCGAGGCTTAAAATGCCCCAACTCACCCTCACAATCGTACATCGCCAAATGTGGAAAAGTCTCTTGGCAACACCATTCTTCTCAAGACTATACAGAGCCTCCGCAGAAGCATGCGTTAAAATCCAATCCCACTCCATGGTAAAAACATCCTTGTACCAAACTGCCAAAGGGCATGACAGCCCTGCGCTTGATGTGTCGCGCAATGATATCCCCGAACACCCCAAACGCCAGCTTACTTTTGAACTAGACTAATCCACATGTCCCACGGCAATACCGCACGCGACTCCCCCGCTACCCACCCAAATAGACTGTTTATAGAGCCTTGACTGATTGGAAGAAGGGGTTGGCAAGCAACTCGGGGTTCCCAGCGACCAGCTCTTTGAGCTGGGAGACTTGTTCTTCGCGGCTCATGCTGCCATTCTTGACCCGGTCCTTCCACTCAATCAGGACCTTCTTGAGCATGGCACTTCCCTGCTCAACATCCTCCTTGCTGTACTTCAAGGTGAGATCCTCGTGCTTCGTCGTAAAGTCCTCGAGCTCGTCTGCCTTGCGCTTCGCCATCCTCACGACCTTGTCGGGGAACCGAACCAGCTCGGCAACGTGGATGCCGAAGCTCTGGTCACAAACGCCGGGTTCGACCTTGTACAGCAGCGTCACCTCGCGCTTAGACTCGGCGTCGTCGCCCGTCCCGCTAATGTGCGCTGCAACGTGCAGGTTTGTCACCTGGGGGTACTGGTCGGCCAGCGCGGTGAGCTCGTGGAAGTGCGTCGCAAACATGGCAAAGCACCCAATTTCCTTGACAATGTGCTCCGAAATGGCCCAGGCAAGGCCGAAACCATCGTATGTCGACGTGCCGCGGCCAAGCTCATCGATTATGATGAGAGATTCTGACGTGGCGGATTTGAGGATGTTGGCCGTCTCAAGCATCTCAGCCATGAAAGTCGAAACTCCCTTGAGCTGAGAGTCACTGGCCCCAACACGTGCGAGAATAGAGTCGAAAATGGTAAGCTCAGCCTCGGAGCAGGGGACAAAGCACCCAATCTGCGCCATCAGGGCAATAACGCCAGACTGGCGGATGTAGGTAGACTTGCCTCCCATGTTGGGTCCAGTGATGATGAGGAACGAAGACTTGTCCCGAGTGAGTTCAACATCGTTGGTAATGAACTGAACATCATCCTGCAATTCCATGCAAGGATGACGAGCCTCGCGGAGGACCGTCTGACCCTCGCCGCGGGGGTGAATCTTGGGTCGGACATAGGATTCCGGGGCGTGAGCGGAAGCGTGGGCAAGAGAGACGATAACGTCTAGGTGAGCCAGGACGCCGGCAAGGCGCTCGAGAACAGGACAATAGGAGGAGGCGACGTGGACAACCTCGTTGACGAGGCTGCTCTGTGTGCGGTTGTAGTTTTGTGAGAGCTGGTCGTACTCGCGGCGAAATGCCTGCAGCTTCTTGGTCGTAAAGTAGACTCCATTCTTCTGGGTTGAGCACTCTTGATAACCTGACTTGTTGCGAATGCACCCAGCCTCTTGCCTGGTCAGGCGCATGCATACGCCATGCACCTTGTGGTTCCTTTCAAGAAAGATCTTCTTGTCGGGCTCTTGGCCAAGGTCCCCGGCCGCCGCCATGAATTCGGTACGAATGTCTCGATCGAGCTGATCGAGCTTCTTGCGGATGATTCGAAGGCCCTTGTCAAAGTCAGGCTTGATGATGTATTCGTGCCGGTCCAGCGCGTCAAGGTCGACAGTCTGCTCCACCATGTCTTGCAACTTTCCGAGACTATCGGACAAGTCACGAAGCTTGGAGGTGTAGGCCTGGTCAAGAGGGTCGCGGTAGGCTTCGTCCATGACACCCTCAAACGTTCCAATGAAACCGGGCAGTCGAATGACTACCTGATATGCTCGAACGACGTCCTCCAGGTTCGCCTTGCCACGCTGGAACCGCTTGGATAGTCGGTATAGGTCGGGTACGGAACGAAGGTGCTCCTCCTGAATCGTCTGGCGGAGCTCGGTGTCACTGAAAAAGGCCTCGACTAGTTGCTGACGCTTCTCGATCTCGACCTTGCTCATCAGCGGCTGCTTCAGCCATTGAGCGAGGAGCCGGCTGCCGGTGGGTGTTTTGCAGTGGTTCAGCACACCATACAAGCTCATCGTCTTGGATCCATCCCGAGGCCCAGGCATGAGGTTGAGCGCTTTGAGTGCTGCTGCATCCAGCTTCATAAACTGTGCTAGATCGTGCTGATAGAGCTGGTACTGGCCAAAGTTGGACGGATCCTGGAGAACGCCGAGGTACTTGATCAAAGACGCAGCTGACCCCATGGCCAACTTAAGGTCCGTCTGGGGAAGCAGCGCCGCTGAACGCTCGTCCTTGAGGAGGCGCGCCAGATCCTGCTCAATATCTCGAGTACCAAAGTCACCAGACGGTCGCTCAGCAATGGCGACGCCACAGTTGTCAATAATTTGCTTCAACTTGGCCAGTTCGGGATCCTTGTCCTTGTCGCCCTTGTCCATCTGTATTAGGCACTCGCGAACACCTAGTTGGATCAGAAGCGCCTCAAAGTTGGAGTATAGGTCGTTGTCGAGGAACTCGCTGACGCCCAGCTCGCGGACACTGGCGTCGGCGAAGCACACGCCTACATTGCGCGCTTCCGAGGCTTTGGCCGAGATCTTGACGGCCAATATCATGGGTGCAGCATCAATCTGCCCGCCAAGGTCGTCCTCGACATCCTGAAGGTTGCCTGGTGAAGCTTGCTTGACACACTTCCAATTCATCCGGCCAGAGGCGCTCTGCCAGATCTCTATCCTCTTGCCAAGCTTCATGAGAGCCTCGCGGAGAAACTGCCGGAATACGGTGATGGTCATGGTGACGGAAGGGAGACCCGTGTGGTCATTTCGGCCGAGCTGTCGGACGACTGAGGTTGTCTTGTAGACCTAGACGTTGGAGGTTAGATCTGACAGTCAGAAGGCAACCTCCAGAAGGCGAGACTGACGGTTTTGGCAATGTAGTTGGCATCCTGTCCGTGTGAGGTGTACCAATCTCCTCGATCAAAAATTCGAATGGTGTCGTTGTCGACGGCTGGGAGAGACTTGAAGAAGCGGATGAAGCCGCCCTCGTCATCGAGCTGGAGAGCAGACGGGCTGTTAACGCTGAATGATTCACGATGGTTGGAAAGGCGAGTGGACCAACCTTCAATTCAGGGCGGGACGCCATGTTTGAGCAGTGTCCAGCTTGAAGCAAGCAAGGGAAGCGGTATCACAGCTGTGCTGGTTGTTTGCGTGCAGATGAGAGGCTAAGGAGGTTGCGACTATGTGAGAGAGCAATGGCTTGTCGCGTCCATCAGTCCCACCTTTTGCTTGGGAAGACGCGTCTCGTGCTAGATCAATTAAAGAGGTACGTACCTGCATGGGTGGCACGCGACAAGCGGCAGCTACGCAACCCAACGGCTGGCAACAGCCGGCAGCGGCCTGCGGTTGACCCGACCCGTGCTCCACCCCCGTCGTGGCTGGTGTCAAGACTTCACTTGTCACTGTGGCTGGTGGCAGACGGCAATTCAATAAACCTGGCCTGGTCTATGCTCCGCCATGATACTGAGCTGAGCCATGCTTGTTACAACTCGCTGAGCTGACCTCTACCGCCTCTATTTAAACCATGGACAGAGTATGTGCATATGTTCTAACTTAGAGAATGCTCTACTCGTCATGCTTGATTCTGGTCCCCGTCCAATTATACAGTAAGCTGGCCCCTGCCCAAAGTGATCATCTCATTAAAATGAAGCCAAGGGTGTGTCGGTAATCTGGCACATTATCAAGCATGTTTGGTACGATGTGTCTTGCGTCTTCAATCCTCCAGCATGAAAATATCACGGAGCACGTAAGTATCTTGTACTGTACCGTGATCTTCAGCACTCTATATGCAGATCATACTTGCTTGTGAATCTCAATCAGTGCAATCTACAGCATCCGTAGCTGCTCCTTGGGTCCACGGGCGGTGGTCCGACTCCTTCTTCTCGCCTCAACTGTCGCAAGGCTACAGCTCCGTACTTCATGTGACGCCTGACCAATCTGAGACTGGCTGATTGAAGCTACATATATGCCCACCTATATGATATGGTGTCAGAAGTATTGAAAATCGCCCTATGTACAGGGAGCGACATTGCGAAACTCATTTCCATGATGCGCTTCCTTGTTCTCTCAGGTACTCTCGTGATGAATCAGCTATGTGGGGCCTGGTACAGACCTGTAGCCTTGTGACACTCGAGGAGGAGATTGGCCATTCTTTTATGCTTGATTTAGCAGTCAGGTAAGCGTTTTTAGTGCGTCCTCTGATACGCCGAGTCTGCTCAATCAGCCAATATGGAGGGGAGGATGCCTGTCTCTTTGAAGCTCTAGAGCGTGGGATAACTAGGTAGGTATGGACAACCGCTTGGACGTTCCACCTTTCTACAGTATAGACCTGTGCTCCGTACGTACCTTATTACTCCATGTCCACCTTTGCGTCTCGGTTTGTGCAGCACTATAGATATGGAGCCACATCTTGCTTGGTCTGCGACAGTCGATGACAGACCTACCCTATCTGATGATGGAATGGCTTCGATCAAGACACTTACTTGGGCGATCTCAGTATCGCCCTAGACTCGCTGGGAATCACTGGTCGACACGGAATTGATCGTTGATCGTTGATTAGATCTGTCGAACAGCTCGCGCTGCTGAACGTTTTCGTGCAATTATTCTAGTTCCACCAGACTCGAGCAATGACCGTCGTACGCACGGTTAAGCGACCGGGTCCAACACGGGTCTGGCGTGTCGGCCGAGTATCAAGTCAATTTCGAATTGCCGGATACACAATAACCATGTGCTCTTTGTCCCCCGACAAACAGACAGATTGTGACTTGTTCGCTACTGCGGTGTTGACGATATCCCAGAAGCTCTGACTGACGATGGAAGAACGGTCAGTGAGGTGAGAGCGCTACCAGATTGTTGTCAAAGCGTCTGTTTAGGGGATCAAGGCCACTGAAGATCAGGGACGCACGCCACAGATATTCTGTACTGCTGTTCTGGCAGACTGGACAGCTGGCCATCCGGGTTCTTGTCCATAACCCAGACTCGGTGGCCATCAAGGTTCTCGACATGATCCACGCAAAGGCTTGGCACCGCCACCGATGCAAAGAAGATTTCTACGGTATCAGTAGCGAGTGAACGGAATGTCTTGCATACACACGCAGAGCTGAAATTGAGACTGAGACGGATAGCAAAGGGCAAAAGTACCTACGGATACAGTCTTGTCGCTTCTCTCGAGCGTGCATCCATCACGTCGCCTGCTCCTCGCCCTTCACCTTTGCTTTTGCGGGTGGTCCCCTTCAATACTTCGTCCGCTTCCACTCTAGCTTATCATTAAGCTTACCTGGCTTGGCGATCGGGCATTGACATTCCTTCCAACACGGTATTGACCTTTGAGGTGCGAGAGACGTACATTTGAGTACCTTTCAGCCCAAGCCCCAAGCAAGGTTGATCTCGGAGACATTGCCATCACATCCCTGCTCCGCTCCTATTCTCGCTCCCATTCTCGCTCTCGTGATCGTTGTCGATTCGAGCTCAACCCCTTGGCCATGCATTCATACGCCGCCATAGCCCTATGGGGCGTTTCAACGGCTTCTGCTGCTGCTGCCGCTGCCGCTGCCGCTGCTGCTCCCGCCGCGGGTGTAACCGCAAATGTGGTTCCAAGACAGAATACCGTTACCGCGACGGCCTCGTCCTCCTCGGTGACGGCCATCACCGGCTGCCATCTACATGCCACCGACCTGTTCGACCCCCCTTTCCCCACCCTCTCCTCTAGTTCCCGAAGTGGTGCTAATCCATCGACTCCCTAGCTACTGTATGGCTGGCGAGACGGAGTATCATGTGGACGTTACCATTACTGCCACTAGCGATGTCCCTGCCCAGTATACCGACTGCCACGCCCATGGCTCCGACATGTAAGCCAAGCTGCCACCCGCCCACCAGGCATCGACCCCCTGTACTAACCCCTTCCTCCCAGGTACTGCGTAGACAAAGCTGGCGAGGACGTTGCTGTTCACGTCGAGGGTGCGGAGGAAGAGGAAGGTCACGATCACGGTTCAAAGAGTGAAGGCCATGACCATGGCCATGACCACGGCGCAGAGGGCGATAAGCACGAGAACGAAGCCTCGGGCGAGAACAAGCACTGCCATTTCCACGCAGGTGTTGAGTAGGTTGGCCATATCCCAGCTGTCCGCTTACCTATTCTAACAAGAATCTTTTAGACATTGCACAGGTGGTTCCGAGGAATCGACATGCGAGGCTCCCAAGAGAGACTACAAAGTTGGTCTGCGTGTGGGCTTGCTCTTTGTCATCCTTGCCACAAGTGCTATTGGTATGCCCTCTAAGAACCTCTTGTTAGTACCTGGACTAAAACTGCGTCGCAATAGGTGTCTACGCCCCGATCCTGCTTCAGAAGCTCATGTCCAACAAGGCCAACAAAATCCTCATTGTCTGCAAACAGTTTGGTACCGGCATCATCATCTCTACTGCCTTTGTCCACGTCAGTTACCTCTTTTCGGCACTATCGCGGCGTGGCATCTCAATGACTGACTTGTTGTGTAGCTCTATACTCATGCTTCCATGATGTTCACAAATGACTGCATCGGTGACTTGGGCTACGAGGGTGTTACCTCGGCCATTGTCATGGCCGGTATCTTCCTGTCCTTCATCGTTGAGTACATTGGCCATCGAGTCGTCACTGCCAGAATCAGGTCCGACGCTCTCGACCCGACCAGGAAGGCCAATGCCTGGCTCTCTGCCGAAGTTGTCAGCATTCTGGTGATGGAGATTGGCATCATCTTCCATTCTCTACGTAAGTCTTTCCCAAAGCAAGCCAGGCCGTTCCTACCTATGTTGCTCAACTAATTCCATTCAGTCATCGGCTTGACCCTGGTTGTTGCTGGCGACAGCTTCTTCATCACTCTCTTCGTCGTCATCCTCTTCCATCAGATGTTTGAAGGCGTTGCCCTTGGTAGCCGTATTGCAACCATTGGCACAGCAAATGACACGCTAGTCGTCCACGAGCATCGCGATGCCCAGGTAACGTCGTCGCCTGAAGGCGATAAAAGCCCGGCGACTACCGATTCCAACTCCCAGTCCAGCGAGGAGCCTGCCCCCACGGGTCTTACCATGCGAAAGAAGCTTGGTCTTGCGGGCCTGTATGCCTTCATCACCCCCATCGGCATGGCCATAGGCATCGGAGTCTTGGACCACTTCAACGGCAACGACAGAGCCACTCTGATTGCCATTGGCACTCTCGACGCCGTCTCAGCCGGCATTCTCATCTGGGTAGGACTCGTCGAGATGTGGGCCGCTGACTGGATGACCGGAGCACATGGCCGCAAGCCTGAGCTTGCCGACGCCGATGTTCTCACCACTGCTCTCGCCTTTTTTGGTCTCATTGCAGGCCTGGCCCTTATGAGTTTACTTGGAAAATGGGCGTGAGGCTACGATTCACGAGTTAAGACAGTTGCCGTTTGAATTTATCCATAGACATAAGGCGTACGGCTTCGCAATTTTATTTAGAACGCTAGGCAAAAAGTATGACGACCTTGCATGATATATCGTTTTTGAATTGAGCTTCTCGGCCTGGTGACGTCTTTGAAAGTCCCATGTGAGTGTTTGGGTTCCCTGTTGGCTCTGGATGAGGGGCAGAACGACAATAGTCCAGTCCCCGCCCGAGACGACCAACCCGTGGGAACCCGTCCGATGTTCGAATGTCCCCATCGATGCTCGGTATTAGTTTCTCAAATGTCTGTATGACAAGGTTGAGTTCAAGGTGCCGTTGTTCGAGGGCGCTTGAGGGAGGACTTGGATATCCTCCGTCATGATATCCCAGTGACTTGACAGTTTGGGATTGCCATATGGCCGCAAAGCAGCAAAGCGCAGGCTGCGTCACCTGTCAGTTCCTACTTCATCCAGGATCGGAGAGGAGAGGTTGACTCACGTGTAGTTTCCTGGCGGGATCTGCGTCCCGTTGGCCAGTTTGCCAAACCACCAAAAGGTGCGGAATCCACGGGGCACACGCAGCAGCGGGAACGGGATGGTGTCGTTCTTGTCGTTGACGGACGGGTCGTAGAACCAGAACTCGTCGGCATCGCGCATGGTGGTTGCTGAGCCGATGAAACCTCGCTCGCCTGCCCTTGGGGGGTAGTGCCATTCGGTTTCGAACCAATAGGATTCAAAGATCTGAGAGGATGAACATCGTGAGAAGATGCCAGAAGGACGGTGTTGCAGGGGCCTGGCTTACATCTAGACGGAGGTGGAAGCAGGGATATGCGAGTCTAGCTGCCAACTCGACAAAATCGGTGCGGTCCTTCTTGACGTTGAATGACCATCTGGAGCACCTAGGATTAGCAAGTAATTTTCTCCAAGACAAATGGGACATTGGGAAAACATACGACAAGTCATCGTCTGCACCGGAGATGGTGGGTCTATTGACAAACATGCTGTCGAAAGCCTTTTCAGTGTCATATGCCGCCCCTAAAGGACGTATTCGTCAGCTCATCGCTCTGGTCCAGCACATGGTCAGATCACACAAACCTCCATACGGAACCGAAAGCCTCTCTCCATTGTCGGAGATGACCCATACTTTGCCGCTGTATAGGGGGAGCAAATCATCATTCACTTTGGGCAAGCCGAAGAAGAAGCTAAGGCGAACTGTCAGTATGCTAGCCCACCCCCTCATCAAATCGAGACACTTACGCAACCTCCACCGTCTTTCCAGGCAGAATGGCCACTGGCTCGGGGAGTCTGACGGGCGGAACGATTCTTCGAGGCTGGAGAGAGTACAGGGGGGATACGCCAAAGTAGTCGTCGAGGATGTTGACACCGGCCGCGGGTTCCAGAGTAAAGGTGTAACGCCGTGTCCTGTTCCCGCTGTTGGTAATGTTGACCTTCCACCGTGGCTTGAACGTCTCCGTATCCATGAGAGAAAAGGGCTCAAACTCCAGCCGAGTGTCGTACTTGAGAACCTTCCAGGCGTCCACCAGACCTGACCCAACCTGGAACGGAGGCGCCGTCATGTTGCGCAGCAGTTGGCCGGAAGCCCAGGGGAGTGTCTGGCCGCTCGAGGCGATGCGATCACGCAGCATCTTGGCGAAGCCGGGGCCGTGAAGCTCACGGCCTCCGTATTCACCGACGAACAGGGCGGCGACGCCGGCAATGTACGGAGCCGACATGGACGTGCCGCTCAACTCCTCGTAGCTCTGGTTCAGCACCGTGCTGACAATGTCGAAGCCCGGAGCGGCAATGTCGGGCTTGAGGGAGAGCTCGTTGGTCGGCCCCCAGGTGGTGAAGTAGGCGGGCATGGGCCCCAGCTCGTTTCTGCTCATGTTTGCCGCGTGCGGCTGGCTGCTCGCGTTGGCCGCGGCGACGGCGAGGACGCCGTAGCCGCTTGAGCCGCTGCTGCAGTAAAAGGGGCCGGACTCGCCTTCGTTGCCGGCCGAGGCTGTCACGACGATGCCCTTTTCGACCATTCGGCTGGCTACGAGTGCCCAGGGGTTGTCACTGAAGCCATCTGGCTGGCCTACACTCGCGGTGATGATGTCGGCCTGGTGGAAACGGTCAGGGCTTCTATCGTCTGGAAGAGTGATGGGAGGGAGAGAATATGTATATACCCCTGCATTGTAGGCGTCACAGAAAGCCTGTATGATTGTTTCCTCGTCGGTTTCCCACGGGCTCTAAGGTCGTATCAGCGGATGGATAAATTGAATGGGCGTGAGGGTGTACTTGCATCATTGAAGACTTTGTAAATCAATAGTTGAGCATCAGGTGCCACACCAGTCAGCCTCGAGGCTTGAGTTAGTTGAGCACTGACAATGGCTAGGAATTTGAGCACTCACCACTCATTGTCGGCGGCGATGATTCCAGCCACATGTGTTCCATGACCCTCGTGATCCATTGGGTTATCGTCCGGACGCTTCGGGTAGTTTCGGTCGTTGTGCGCATCCCCTAGCTTGAGAGTCAGTTGAACACATCACATCCTCATTAAAGACGGTCGCCAGACAGCAGTCACTTACACTCTGGTCCTACGAGGTCGTAGCCACCAGCAACCTTGCATCCGGGGCCGAAGCATCCACCGAGCTTGGGTAGTCAAGTCAGCTGGGAGAAGACACCAGACGGAGCGTGGCGACCTACCGCTTTGTGAGTATAGTCAATGCCCGTGTCAATCATGGCAACGACAGCGCCTCTACCCCTGATGCCAGCAGCGTGAAGCTTGTCGACACCCGTCCACTGATGAGCCGAGTAGTTGAGCTTGCTCGAAGGGGCAATCTGGACTCGCGGCTGGTCGACCCACGACTTGGGCACCGTCCTCATGGGCCACACGTTGACGACGCCCTCCATGCTGCGCAGCGTGTCTGCATTGTCCGAGTCTGTCTCGATGGTCAAGCCTGAGAAGATGTCGCTGCAGTCAAACTCCTTGTAATAGGAGTCCTTGAGGCTGTACTTGGCGCGAAGCTGTCTCGCGGCAGTAGAACTGCTGGGGCCTGAATTCTAGGACATGTCAGTCAACCACTTGGTCATGAGGAACTGCGGGCTGCTACTTTGTCAAGCTCAACAACAAACTTGCGAGTCAGTCCTATGCGCTCACGTCCCTGACGGGAGGGATCGGGGCGAGATGACGGCTGGTCCTTGCCAAGTACAGAGCCGACCCATACAAGGGTGGGCAACAGCTGAGTGATGCGCATCGTGAACAAAATCAAGGACAGGCCCTAGTTTTTGTTGAAGACGAGGATGCGAGCTCACAAAGACGTTTGGGACATTGCCAACGAGGAGCTCACTTATATGCGAATCCCAAGGCCAAACGAAGGTTCGATTTGGGATGGAGCCCGGCAACATGAAGTTGGCCTGTCTGCGCCTCGGGACGAAGCATAGTCGACGTTACAGCAAGGCATGAAGCCGGCGGGAAGAGGCATTGACGGCAGCGGGAGATCTTGCATCACGGAGTATGCTTCCCAGTACATGTGCGTGTACAAAGGCCCTTGAGTCGGGACTCTGGCTCACAGCTCATTGGCGGACACCTTAATTGCCCAGACGGCAATGGAATGAAGTCTTGGTAGCCATAGAGTTCCCGGAAAAAGGCTGTATCTTGGAGACGCCGACGCAACGGGCAGGAGAAGAATAGCAGAGTAGCATGGAGATGCCGGGAAGAAGCGAATACTCCGGATGCTAGGTTACAAGAGCGGTGCTCAACCGTCGCCGTGCGCCGTACGCCGTACAACAGCAACAACAGCTCGGTTAAAAGGCTTCAGGAACGGGAGTAGTAGTCCTCAGCCAGGTTCAATGTGATGATCTGGAGCGTGCAACGCAAACCAGGGCATACGACTCTACGAAGGTGGCATTTCATTGTTACAGATTTGGGAACCAAAGGGGCAGCAAGCGTACACACACACACACACACACAGAGAGAGAGAGAGAGAGCGATGGTGCGCCGGGAACCAAAGTGGCCTCGGACGACGTGCTCGAGCGAGACGAAGACGGCACGGCACGGGAATTGCAACTGACGAAGGCCGGGGACGCGGCTCATCATGTATTGGCTCGCTTGGCTTGTTACTTGGCGACGGCAGTCTCGTGTCGGGGACGAGGGAACGGAGATGAGGTGAATACAGAATACAGGCCATCCTCGACTGGTGTATTCGGAACAGCGAGACGTGCGACGGTGTACGATACAGTTGGTTACCAATCTGTACTGGGGCTCCGTATGCTGGGTGTATAGTTAGATTGTTATCATCATAGTACAGCACATAGTATGGTATGGTAGTATGATGCCGACATTGCTCTTGGTTCTGGCAGGGTTAGGGTTGCTCGCTGGAGAAGTCAAGTCCATGGTTGCTTTTGCCGGCAGTCAGGTTCAGCCGCGGCACGAGATGGGTCAAAGCCATTGCAGGCAGTCCGTGTCCGGGAATAGACCGAAGCAGCTATGCATGTAATTACGTGGTGTACCATGTAACTGCTACAGTATATATGTAATCTGTCTGTGGGATGTGTGTATGTATGTAATTGATGGCGCTGATCGCGTTGATCGCGTTGATGAGGAGACGACGGCTCGTTCGCGGGGGACAAGGCTCGGATCAGGGTTCTCTCAGGGGCTTATGAATGTACTATACCAAGGTAGGTATGTACTGTATGTAGGTATGGTTTGGGTCTGGACCATCACGTTTCTTCTTTTGACGGTAGAAGACGCAGGGAATTTTGGCGGTGCTGCACACGTGGGAGATCAGGGATGGGACCTACGGAGACCGCGCGCTGTGATCTGTAATCTGTACAGAATACAGATAACGTGTGGAAGAAGTTGATGGATCAAGGCTGGGACCAAGCCAGAAGAAGAATGCGCCGACGTTGACAACGTTGCGCACGGCCTCTGCCCCGGGTGGCTTGTTGGTTAATGAGTTCATCACCCATCGTCCAAGGCAACGAACGGCCATGGGAGTGGAGGTTGGTTGTAGTCTGTACATACCTACCTACATACGAGAATGCGACATTTCGTATCTAATCTATCCATGGTTGTATGTATTGCTGGTCCATGTCCGTAGAGGCTAGGACCAATGCTCACATCCGTCTCACCATCACCTTTACCACCCAAGATGCAAGTTGAGTTGAGTTGAGTTGGGTTGAGTTGGTTGGCTTACAGTAGATGCCTGTCTCTTTCTGTCTGTCTTTCCTGTGCCGCAGTCGGGCTGTGAAAAGAACGCATTTGGCTGGGCCCCTGGCTAATACGCGCACTGATGTTCCGCTATTCCCGCCCTGCACAACAACCAAAGCTAGCACCTCGTAGTGCACACATGGTGCATCCAGACATTCTGCGCCGGAATTGAGTGGCAAAATGCAAGCATCTGCATCTGGCCCCTTGTTGATGTGCTTGGATGCTTATTACAGTATAGTAATGGGTCAACTGGCTTGACTGGCTTGGAGGGCACGAGGGATGCCGTGCCATGACTCGCCAGCCTCCTCAAGTCTGCCAACTTAGTCTCTAGTCTCTAGTTTCTAGTCTCCAGTCTCTAGTGTCCAGTCTCCAGCCGTCCGTCTAGGACCGCGTGGAAAGCCCGCGTGGAAAACGACGAGACGGGTCTCATTAAGCAGCGGGAAAAGAGGGGCGCTGTCGCATCGAGCGATGAGACAGGCACGCCCACAGGCAAGACAGGTATCAAGTACCACTGAAACTTTGCGCTATACGTTTCCTTAAGCGGATCCAATATGTACTCTCTACATAAGCCAAGTACTGTATGTGCATACATGTAGACTAGGTATGTAGTACTCGGCTCTGGAAGCGGCCGGACCTCTTCGCCTCGAAGCCATGTGGTCCGTTGATCCATCTTACAGTAGCTAGCCCTCTTACCCCTGCGTCAACCCGCCAACCTATCCCATAGATGGTACGCTATTGCCCCTGGGCCACGAGTAGTGCAATGGCTTGCGCCAGGCTATTGTACAACGTACTGTAGGTACTTGGTATCAACGTTGGGCTCCTTTCTTTCTTTCTTTCTTTCTTGCTTGCTTCTTGCCATGACTGTGGGCCGTGAGCGCTCGCTGTAGGGGATCGGACCCAAGCGCTGGTTTCTTCTCCTTGAGCCGGGTGTTTCCAATGAGACTCTGTCTGCCATACCCTTGCTTGGCTCTCGAGGCCGGTCAGACGAGCAATGAAACGCTGCGAAGCCCTGGCTACAGGGGTTTACGTACATACATGTACCTGCGTAGCATGTTGTATAATAGCCGTAACCATGTTGCCATGTCATCTGTAGCCGTCCGTACCTTGGCTGGCTGCTACTCTCCCAGCCCGGTCATTTCCCTGATATTACTATATACAATGAACATGTTCCAATGGCCCCATCCCTAAGGCTACCTGGCTACCTGGCTTCCTGGCTCTCGTTCCTCGTTACCTGGTTGTCTGTCAGCCATGTGCTCCGTACAATTGCACTTGGGCTATCTGGCTCGCCTGAACAGATATAAACCGGCAGAGCCCGACCCCAACAGGGTTCGTGCCGGAGTCTGTCAGGGCATGAGAGACATAAGACGGAGGAGACGTGCTCGAGCCGCCGAATCCGATACAGAGAACTGGAGGAGCAAGTTGCATGGGCTCCGCTCTAGCATGTGCAGTAGTGTGTCGATTCGCAGAGCCAGGGCCAGGCTGCTTTGGGTAGGTCTGGGGTTTGTTGCTACGGGTGGAGGAGTAGAACGCGCGTGCTTCTCGCCTCAAAGGCGCAGTGCGCACGTTGGCTACTACAGTACCTACCTACCTACTATACCTAAGGTACCTACTGTACCTACCTACTGTACCTACCTTACCCAGGTACGCATGGTATGGATATATGTACATGCATACATCGCCATGGGGGTCTTGTGGGTTTATGGGTTAATGCTGTCGACGGGTCTCCAATCTATCGGGAACGGATAGACCTGCCCACATACATACATACTACTGTACATAGGTACCTACCTACCTACCTATATATAGTACTGTAGGTCCAGCTGCAATGCAAATCTTGCCCCTACCTTGTGTGCTCTTGACACAATGCCATCCATTCATTCCGCCTTGACGTCTTGCTCAGAAACAGAGAGACCGGACAAAATGGATGGATGAATGGATGAATGGATGAATGAAGCCAAAGCCCTGAGCAGTGCATTAGCGGCCTCACTAACCCTCGCACCCCACCTGCCGGGACTCCCCTGTTGGTCGATTCCGGGGGGGCTTGTAGCGCCCATTTTGGCGCCTATGGGGCCCGGGCCAGTTAGGTACAGTACATACATAGGTCCATACATACAACACCCATGGATGGATGGATGGCAGGTATTCAGCTGCTGATGGGTACCTGGCTAACCGCTGGAGCCACTGGGCAGCACCTGTATATACATGCCTAGAGTTACAGCAGTAATCTGTACCGTACTGTAGCAATCACCTCCAAGCCCGGGTAGGTGGGCGTCCGTGGATCCTTTTCTTCACCACCAACCAGCCATTCGTTCTCTTCCTCTTCCTCTTCTGCCTCTACTTCTACCTCTGATCCGTACTTCTCTTCCATCCCCCCCCTCTCCCGCTCTCCCCGGTCTCCCATCCTTGCTTGCCTCGTTCTTTCTGCCCTGTCTTCCCTCCCGCCATTCCTTTTTACATACCGACTAAATCCAGTCATTCGTTCCGGACGGAATAAAGATCGGAGCTCCAGGCGATCACTCCATCTCTTGACGTCCCATTCCCTCTCTTTTTCCTACCTTGCCTAGGTATCAACCTACTACGCACCTACATACCTGCCTCACTCCACACTGGGGAATCAGTTCACTGCGAGTGCCCAATCGACTTCATTCGGAAACAAGAGACAAAGGCAGAACCCGAGACAAGCCAAGACAAGACAAGACAGGATAGACCAAGAATAGACGCGACTCTCTGTCTCTCACTACGCACTCATACCACTCACACTCATCCTCTCAACTAACACACCACCACCACCGCCGTCACCACCGCCGTCACCACCACCACCAGAATCGCAACCATGGGCCAGAGCCTCATCGACAAGATCCAGGCCAAGCTTGAGCTCTTCCGCCTCGAGCAGCGATACACTCGCCGCCGCCATCGCCGCTCCACCTTTGTCTCCAACGCCGTATACGTCGACGGCGAGTACGTCTACCAGACGCCCAACAGCACCGGCTCCTCCTCCACCTCCTCCGGCTCCTCTGACTCCAGCAACATCAACGCCCTCCACGGCGAAAAGGCCACCATGTCCGCCACCACCAATGACATGCCCTCGCCCATCGAGGAGCCCATCACCCTCCCTCGTCACAACTCCACCTCTGCCTCGGACCGCGAGCGTAAGCGTCTTAACCGCTTCAGCTCCATGCCCGGCTTCGGCAGCTCCTTTGGCAACTCCAAGCAGATGCCCACCGTCCAAGAGCGACGAACTAGCATGATCCGATAAGAAGGCGGGCGAGGGAGCGAAGGAAGTGGGCTTCGGCCCCTTCTGGTACATATAATCCTCACGGGGCTGCCACCTCGCAAGCGAGCCAGGAGCAATTCTTTTGCAGTCAGGCTCCAGTCGCGGGTACGCACCTACACGACATGACGGACTCGGTGTGACGGCCCCAAGTGGCCTACGATGGGCGCAGAGGCGAAGAGGCGCAGGGATAACGGGCTCAGCATCACGCAGGTGAGCGGCCTCGTTGGGTTTTCTTTTTTGGGTACAATACTTGTTCGGCTGTACATAACCGACAAAAGGGGGGGTGTTCTGTTGGATTTTCTTCTATCCATCGGCTTCAGACTCATCTGCCCTTGGATTATGGTTTCTTGGGGTTTCCGCCGCCCCCCTATTCCCGCCCGGCTTTGTCTCTTGCTCTGCAGAGTATTCTTCTTTGCAAGCTCCGGCCAGCCTCTCGTGTACATAGCGGGACGTGTCACTGGCCAACTAGGCCACAACCATTCATTTTTTTCTTGACGACTTCTAAAGCCGACGGGTGACTGTCGAGCATACTGCCTCCTGTATATACTCTAGGCAGACGATTCACAAATAGTTGAAAAAAAAGAGGCCATCATCGGGCACACTCTTGAACTGTTCTGTTCAACATCATAAGTGACTTCAGTCTGACCGATATGCCACTTACAAGTCCGACTTAAACTGCGCTTATAAGAGTGGGGAGAGAGGCATGGCGTGATGGGAGCAGACGCACCTGGGGTAGCAAAAGCCAAGGCAGATTCGCATGAGTGCCCGTTTCGTTAACATATTCGAGCAATGAGCTGGCCATCTTTGTCTGAACACGCCTGATACCATTCGCATCCAAATGACTGTCTTAGACAATGTGTCTCTTCACCAAGGCTCTTGGCGCCAACAGTCTCAGCTACACGACATGGCCACTACTCACAAAGAGTAAGCTCTTGCCAACCGTGTCATACTGATCGCCGGTCTTGCGACTAGGAGACGTTGTCCGCAAGCAAGGAGGGAGTACGATGAGGTCAAATCAAGACCGCCAGACGACGCAAATACTACACAAGGTCTCTTCACATTCACAACATGACATACATATGTTGGTCATACTTCCAGAAACCAAAACCAAATGGTATTGTATCAACCCCGGCCGTTATATATGCAAAAAGACACAAATGCGAAAACCCCAAGCAACCTGCTGGTGTCATCATACGCCTCAACGCCTACCCATGCTTTTTCTTCCCATAATCTGGCCAGACGAGCTTGAGTAACTCGGCCGACGTACCAACAGCAAACTCTCGTCTATACCATCAATCCGCCGTATGCCCTCTCGACAGTCTTGCTCCCCATACCGGGCACCATGCGCAGCTGCGACAAGCTCTCAATGTGGCCGTTGTCGTCGTCGGCGCTCATCAGCTCCATGTAGTCGACCAGGTCACGGGCCTTTTTGGTGCCAAAGCCGACGAGCCCACGGATCTGGTCAAGATCGCGCGAGTTGACAATATTCAGGAGCTGCTGCGTTCGCGGCGAGGGTGGGGCGTTGTCCTCTGGGAGCGAAATCTTGGTCAACGGCTTGACCTTGAGCTTACGGGGCTTGGGCCTCGCATCCAAGACAGACTCGTCATCTACATCAGCCTCGCCGTCCAAGTAGTCTCCATCGTCGTCGGCATACACGGCCGGTCTACGCTGCTTTTTCTTCTCGGACCTTGGCTCAGCCTTGCTCTCGCCTAAGCGAGCCCTTAGCCTCTCAATCTTCCCCAGCAGCTTCACCTGGCCAGGGAAGAAGGGCAAGGCCTTCTCGTACATCTTCAGCGCCGCCACATCGTCGCCCCGCTCCTTGTGCTGACGCGCAGCCAGCAGAAACCTCAAGCCGTCAGACTTGGCATCGTCTCGCCACTCGTCGCTGTCAATGCGCTTTTCCAGCGCATCCAGACGACGCTGCACCGCCTCGCTCATCTCGTTGTGTGCATTGTCCAAAGGCTGGGCCGCCGGTTTCTCGGCGGCCGTGCGAGCTGCCAGGACTTCGCTGACCTTTTTCTCGACCATGGCTTCAATCTGAGCCGCAGAAAGAGTAATGGAGCTGGAGCTAGGCGCTGTGGGTTTTGAGATCTTGCTCGGCCTCACCAGCGGCACGTTTTCCGAGGGCCGCTTGAATGAGGCCAAGGGGCGGACAAGGCCCGAACCGACAGCGGGGCGGGTAGTGGGGGTTGGCTTCAGCTTGTCGGTGTACACACTGAACAGCTTGACGGGCTTGTTCACGTCCGCCTTGACTTCCGCTGCCTTGGCGGCGACGTTGCCCGTGTGGACATTGTGGGTGCTGTGGGCATTGGCGAGAGGTCGGAGAGGTTGGCGAAGGGCGTTTGAGCCATGGGGGTTCGAGTTCGTTCTAGGAACTTGCTTGAAGACAACCTCATTCTCAATCTCACGCACTTCGATACGCTTCGCTCGAGAGCTGACGTTGAGACTGCTGAGGGTGTCGAGGTGGTAGCTTCGAAGAGGAGCCAGATTCAGAATCATGACGGTGATGCCGTTGTTCTGGCCAAGGGATAGGATTCGTGTCATCTTGGACTCGCGATACGGTATTCTTCGGTCGCCTCGAGTGATGGCGTCGATGCACTGGCTGAGCACGAAGAGGCTCTTGTTGATAGCTGCCGATTCCACCAGCCTCTCCTTGCCGTTCTCTGTGCGGCGATTGTCCTCGGATCCGGCAAGATCAATAGCAGATGCGGTACTCTCCCGGACCTCATCTCCAGTCGTCTGTGTCAGCTTGACGCGTAGGATGGCGTGACTGCGACTGCTGTGGGCATTGAGCTTTGTCGACGCTGTTACGCGATTGTTGTTGGCCTCGATGTATAGCTTCTCAAAATCCTTGAGGTCACTACACGCACGCTCCGACAGGCCAACGACGACAGTCTTGCCGTTGGCTTCGGCACGCAAAGGAAGGCCAGTAGGTGTCCGCTTCTCCGGGGGCTCGAGCAGGTCAAACACCTTGTCGTTGTAGATCTCGTAATAGGACAGGGCCACCTCCACCGTGGTCTCTCCTTGTGAATCCTTCATGAGCTTCTTCCCCCGGCGGAACACTCCACTCAGCAGTCGAGGAATGACTCCACGGTCGGCTAGCTTCATGCCACCTCGCATCGTGTGCGTCTTGCCCGTGCCGGTGACACCATATGCGAAGAGGGTGACGTCGAGTCCGTGGAACAGCGACTTGAGGTACGGAGCCACTGTTCAGAGTCAATACACCGAAAAAGAAAAAAAAACTACTACAGAACGATAGCGCAGAGTATCGGGAGCTCCCACCTTCAGACGTGAATAGTTCCTCCTGTGTCGTGGACTGGTCGTACACGCTGTTGAAGGCAAAGGAGAACTCTTCAGCCTCCTTTTTTGGGTTTGGGATCTTGACAATCGTATTGGGCTTGCCGGCGTCGACACTATCGGCTCGGACAATAACGTCCTTGTCCAATTCCTTCTCTAGGAGAGGTCGTATGCGCGCTACCACACGAACAGACATGGCTGCTGGGCGGGAGAGGGAGACGGAGGAGGGCCGGGGAGGCGGAAGAGCGGTAGCGATGAGATGATGGGTGTGTGGCGGCGTCGAAACGAAGTCGTCTCAGCCTACCAGGTCCTCCACAAGATGGCGTCGGTTGATAAAATCGCTGGTTATAGTTTGGCCATATGATTAGCATCGGCAGCCAAGGGTTGGTTGTGTTGTGTTTGTGGTTGGTCTGGCGCTAGCGACGAATCCGTCGTTGTCGCAGCAACAGCACGTGAGCCGGAGCTGGGCGAGGTGACGTCGGAGGTCGGAAGCGGGAAAAGCCGCCAAGCAGGCCTAAAGGCCGAGCTGGAATCATCCGCGCTTTTTTGGCATCGATTGCTCCACGGCGTGAATCCTGCATCAGCCGCCAGCAGACACCATTCTCCCTTTGGATTCGAACCCGAACGCAAACCCGAACTCGACTTGGATATGCTCCGAGGCCAATCACCGCTGCTGAGGTCGGCGCGGGGCCTTCGCCTGCGCCCGCAACCGGCAGCTTCATACGTCTGCCGCCAGTGTAGGAGCATCCAGATCAGAGCTGCGCCGAGCACGACGGCGCCCGGTGGTGGAGATGCCTTTGGAGCTTCCGGCGAGGCGACGAGAGATCCGGCCGGTATGCTTGCTCGCTCCCTTCCAGCTGACTCGCGGGGCAGAGATGCAGCTCGACTGACCGTGGGGTTCGTTCCATAGACGCCCGTTTCGAAGTGCTTGGCTCGCCATATTCGCTGCTCTCAGTGACGCTCTCGGCGTCGCAGAAGCTTTATACGAGGAGAGGCACCTTGGTCGCTGTCGCCGGAAACCCCGAGAATGTAGGGACTGTCGGGCTCGGAGATGCGAGAAGACCAATCCACTTACACGCTGAATCTGTAGGCCCAGTCGACTCTCTCCATCCTGAACCCTCTTACACGCGCCTTTCTCGGCGTCCCGTTCCTCTACCAGCGAGTTTCATCGACGACGCCCCTCACGGCCCTCATCTCTACCAAGTCCCCGACGACTTCCTTTTCGATCCTGCACCTCGATGGCACCACGGACTGGATGGTATCGCAGCGCAACGCGCTCCTCGCGTGGACCGGCCATACTCTTTCGCTATCGTCGAGGGTCCAGCAAGGACTCTCTTTGGCGCACTGGGGCAGCACCCACCTGACGGGCCGTGGCTTGGCTGCTCTTTCAGCGCCGGGCCAGGTCTACGAGCTTACCCTCGGTGAGGGCGAGGAGTTTGTCGCCCACCCTGGCAGCGTCGTCGCCTATTCCATCTCGAGGACCGCCCCCCGCCCGTTCCGGTTCAAGAGCGCGTCCCTGCGCCTCCAGGTTCCGTCAGTTTCGAGGTGGTTCACGGAGCCCGAATTCATCAAGACGGTCCGCAATTCTTCAGCGTACAAGCTCCTGGCCCGAGCCCTGTACAGCCTACGCACAATGACGCGGCGCACCATCTGGGGCGACCGACTGTTCCTGCAGTTCCAGGGCCCCACAACGATCCTCCTATCCAGCCGGGGCGTACGAGCAAGGGACATTCTCAGCAACGATCAGGTCAACGAGATTGCCGATGCGCCGGCCGGCGCCGTCACCAAGGCGGTGGAGGTGTCTGAGAAGCCGGTGCAGGTTGCGGCACCGGTGGAGCCCGAGACGTCGGTCCAAACAACGGAGCCCGAGGTGACTGCTATTCATGTGGCATCGGTGGGGAAGGACGGCAAGGTGACTTTTGAGGACTCCAAGGACCTGAAGGAGCGCATCAGATAAGCGGTAGCATGGTGCTTGAAGCGGGGATGCGAGCGGACTAGAAAGGAAAAGGGGCCACGGGAATGCACCGTCCTGCGCATGAGCAAGCGGACGACTGTAAAACACTATTATCAAAAGAAATAAACCAACCATGACGCCGATACCGATATTCGGCTGTCTATTTTGTCAGAAGCACTGTCTGACACGCCGTGGCTTCTCTGGTGCTCTCCGAGCCGAGTCGGCCGAGGACTCATCGCCAACGCCCTCAACGACAATCTCCAGAGCGCCTGGAAGTTGCAGGCTGAGCGCGCAGCGTCAAGAAACCTGATTCAGCCCAACAACAAGTGATTGTTTCTACCATCAATTACATGACAAGCGGTGACTTGTCCGTGAGACTTGCATCGAGCCCACCGCGTTTGGTCTAGCGCTTCGCGACTCGGCCTTTGGACTTGAAGCCGAGAGCGCGTTGGACCTTTGACTCAGTGAGTGAGCTTGGATGTGAGCAGGGATAAGCTTACAGAGCTGGTGTGTGCTACCAGTATGTGATTTTTAAAGTATGGAGACAACTCTGCCAGAAGTCTGGAGGGGGAGTGTTGATCCAAGAGACTCGCCGAGAGAGATTGTCGATAGCAACACGGCATCACCAAGTCAATGGATCTTGAGTACGCTTCCCACTCCAATCCCTGAGCGGGCGGCCTTCTCAACAGCCAGCCCGAATCTCTTAGTTAAACAGTGGTAAAGTAAATAGCCAGACGATGAATTGACCGCGATGTTCGCTCGGGCTTTACACCGGCAGCTTAACCCCGGCCGTTGAATTCAACGATTGTGTGTACGTGCGTACGCTAATGCACCAGCGATCCCCCACTAACCCACGCTGCTCTTTGGCCTGGCCTGGCCTGATCGTATACTTGTAAGTCCGTCCTGTTGGACGTCCGTTGCAGCACCAGCTTGATAATCAACACTGCTGCTATGGCTGGGCTAGATCCCCGAGCCGAGGACCTATATCCGACTGCTACACTCCCTACGCCGCCCGAGCAGGACGCCAGCTCCGTAACGGCCATGATATCTGATTAATGGCAAAGTCGTATAAGAGCCTTCGACTTCTTCACGTATCAGGACTCTGAGTGCTCCAGACCGATCGAACAAACAAGAACCATCCTCTACATTTGTTTGCAAACGTGGTTGTCCACATACAGATAGTCAACGGTAGTTTGCTTCTGGCTGCTCGCATTTTGCATTCTTATTCTTCCTGTTGAAACAGCTTCAACAACTGATTAGAGAGGGCAAACCAGAAACAAGAACCGGCACCAGTCGACCTCGCAGCCATGGCGCGTTCAACTGCATCTTCCTCTTCCTCTTCCTCTTCCTCTTCCTCTGCAACCGCCACTGAAAAGGCACCCAACAAGAGCCAAGTCAGGGCCGATGTCAACGGCATTCCGTCTCAGAGTCGCGATACCGAAGCCAACATCCACCCGGAGCCCGCCAACGCTGTCGCGGCTGACCTGAAGCATAGCGGCATCATCGTCGACAATGAAGGCGAGAAGCAGCAGTCTGCTCCTGGCGGCCCTCCGCCCGGTATGGCGCCTGCCGACTTCCCCGATGGCGGCCTCGAGGCCTGGCTCGTCGTGCTTGGCGGTTGGTGCGCATTGTTTTGTACTTTTGGCCTCCTTAACTGCATTGGAGTCTTCCAGCAGTACTATGTCCACGGTCCCTTACGGCAATACTCGAGCTCCACCGTCAGCTGGATCTTGTCCGTCGAGGTTTTCTGCATGATCTTTTGTGGCACAATAGTAAGTTCGCCCATCTCCCGTGTCCCAGGCAGAGAGTCTAACTGTGTTAGTTTGGTCGCATATTTGACAACTATGGCCCTCGATACCTACTCTGGGTCGGCACACTCACCTATGTCTTTGGCCTCATGATGACCTCGCTTGCCCACGAGTACTACCAAATCTTTCTCGCCCAGGCTGTTGTTGCTGCCATCGGGTCCAGCGCCATCTTCAACGCCTGCATGTCAGCCCTGGTAACGTGGTTCTTCAAGCGTCGCGCCGCAGCCTTTGGCATCATGGTCTCCGGCTCTTCCCTCGGCGGCGTCATCCTGCCCATCTTCATGAACAAGCTCATCAAGCAGATTGGCTTCCCCTGGATGATGCGCGCCATGGCTTTCATGATACTCGGCCTCCTCGCCATCTCCTGCCTGACCGTCAAGTCACGCTTGCCCCCGCAACCCCGACCTTTCGTCTTTCGAGAATATGTCGACAGCCTCCGCGAACCCCGCATGCTCGTCACCGTCATTGCAATGTTCTTCTTCATGTGGGGCATGTTTCTGCCCTTTACCTATGTTGTGCTGCAGGCTGAGGCGGCCGGAGTCTCCAAGTCTCTGATTCCATATCTGCTTCCAATCCTCAATGCCGTGAGGTAAGCTTGACCAAACTCCACGCTACGGTACCAAGACAGACACTGACTGGTTCATTTCAGCATTCTCGGTCGTATCGTGCCTGGCATTGTCGCGGACAAGATCGGACGCTACAACGTCATGATTATCATTACCTTCATCTCCGCTCTCTTCTGTCTCTGCGTCTGGATGCCCGTCAAGAGTACCGCAGGCATCCTCGTCTTCGCCATCGTTTTCGGCTTCTCGTCCGGCGGCTACGTCAGCCTGGCTCCCACCATCATTGCCCAGATCTCCGATATTAGACAGATTGGCACCCGCGTCGGTACTGCCTTTGCATTTCAGTCTTTTGGCGCCTTAACCGGCAGCCCCATCGGCGGTGCCATTGTGTCTCGGCAACATGGAAGTTATGTTGGCCTCCAGCTGTTTTGCGGATGCACCATGATGGCTGGATTTGCTGGATTCATGGTTGCTAGGTACATTCAAGTGGGTTTCAAGCCCGTCAAGGTTTGAGAGGACGAATGGGATGCCTAAACAAACACATAATGAGTTGATAAGAGATGGAAGCTATGACAGCCAAGACGGCCGAGCCCGAGGGAGCGCGCCAATACCTGTTAGAATCCAGGCAAGGAGGAACGAGCTCTGTCTGCAGAGGCCTAGCACGAGATGACCATGTGGCACCGATCTGGATGCTAGTCGAGTGAGTGTCATAAACTCTCCAGACGTGGCTGGCACTCGGCCAGACAATTGCGCTAAATGGCTGCATGCAGTCGGCACAATTACTGGCATTGTGATCGATTGAAATTGGAGCCTTGGAACAGGGCGATGTATGATTAAAGGAGTTGTTCGTTTCGGAGACCCATCTATAACTATGAGACTTGGCGGTTGCTTGTTCGCACGGTAATCATATCGAACCTTTCTGCAGACCCAACAATTTCCCTATATTATTCGACTTTGTGCCAAATGAAGCAATTGACCATACAAATCAAGTCATCACTGGCGAAACGTAACGGTTGAAGACTAGAGGGCGTAGTCCCACCATTCTCGAAGCAGCAAATGCAACAGTGGAGGTTTATCAGCGTGTTGTCAAAACTAAATCTTCAAAGTACGGTCAGTGAATGGTCATTCCTCAGACAGCAATATCACGATTGGAAAGTGGTTCTCAGGATGTAGATAGGTGAGCGTTGGAATCATTAAGATCATAAACAGCCTCTGACTCGATGTATCATCATAGAACAGGGCACAATAGGGCAGTGCAGAAAAAGTGATAAACGACGTACCTGTGGGATGGGTCGAATAGGTGTATAGTTCGAGTCTAATCCTTTAGGAAACCAGTCAGCTATTACTCAATACCAAAGCATAACCAAAAGAGGCTCGAATTGAGTAGTCCTCAGGATGTAGATAGGTGTGAGCGTTGGAATCATAAAAGATCATAAACAGCCTCTGACTCGATATATCATCATTGAACAAGCATGAACAAAAGCCATGCGGAAGAACCATTCCAAACTTACCATTTGAGGCGCACTGGAACGATTCAAGTAAATCGGGAGATTAAGCGAAGTCTTGAGGTTTGGTCAGCGGTTATTCAGTCTTGAAACAATGAAGCAAGATAAGTGTCAAGCCAAACAGTTCTCAGGATGTAGATAGGTGTGAGTATTGGAATCATTAAAGATCATAAACAGCCTCTGACTCGATGTCTCATCATTGAACGGGAATGTACAAAAGCAATGCGGAAAGAATCGTTCTTCAACGTACCTGATGAGACATACTGAAATAAATAAAGCCGATAGGCATTAGGCCTAAGCCCCTACACCTCGGTTAGCTCTCGTTCAGTCTCGAGATAATGAAGCAAACAAGTAGCGAGCCAAGTGGTTCTCAGGATGTAGATAGGTGTGAGCGTTGGAATCATTAAAGATCATAAACAGCCTCTGACTCGATATATCATCATCGAACAAATTTGCAGGAAAACTGCAGAAACAGACGTTGAATCAAACGTACCTTTGGAAAGTGGCATGTCCCTCATCAGGGGTTCCGGCTGACACAAGTTCAGGATGCCCAGATAGAAAACAAAGCAAAACTCCAATTCTCTAGTGTAGCATCTCTCCCTCGCCCAGAAGAGTTATGTACAGTTCGCTTCCGCCCTTTTTGGCGACACTCACACTTATTGGCTTCCCTCAACAGTCGCGCTAACAGGGTTGACCTCGAAACCGTACTTCTCCTTCAGCCTCTCCACTCGTCGCTCGTCGTAACCTGGAGGTCGGATACCTGCAAGATGTCAGAATTCCTATCGACTGCGTAGGTGTGCTGTGCGCGACTTACCTCGTCCCTCGCCAATCTCCGCAACCGTCTGCTCAATCGGCGTGCGAGTCGTCCGGCGAAGGATCTCCTTGCGCTCAAACTCGTCGCTCTCCTTGTAGAAGGTGTCCAGTCGGCCGCCCAGGAAGTAGAAAGTCGCCTGGACAACTCCCAGACCAGCACCGAGACCCATAACGACGGGCATTCGTCGAGCTATTGCCAGTTAGATATTAACACCATGAGGTTGAAACCGGGGAGAAAGCAAGACGTACAGGGCAGACCAAGAACACCACCCATCATGAATCCACCAAAACCGGCTGCCCAAGCATCGTCCTTTTCACGCAAGTTCATCATCGATCGGGAGAAGAAGGTATAGGCGGCAGGGGCGGCAGCTAGAGAAGCCAATTAGCACCAACAGCATCCAACCGGGGCACAGGAATGGTTGTGCGTACTGGCAAGGCCAATAATGGGAGCGCCACGGGTGAAGACGGTCAGGGCACCGATGTTGCGCTTAGCGAGCGCATTGCGGACTGACGCGAGGAAGAGACCACTGGCAGCACCGACCAGACCGGTCTTGGCGGTATCATCGAGAGTGTTGTAAGGCTTGAAGGGCTTCTCAGCCATCAACTGAGCCTCGGGGCTCGGAGTCGTCTGGTGATCCATTGCGTCGGCAGCGAGCTGGGATGGAGAAGCTGTTTTGCTGTCTTTGGCCTGAGGTTGAAGCCGAGCTTGAGGATTGGGAACGAGCCTCCACTGTGTCACGTGGCTTGGTCATCGAATTGGACTGCACTGATTGGTTGCTGGGCCCCGAGCGGTTTCGTCTGGAAGGACGGCATATTTAGGTACGTACCGTGACTCTTTGACCCACCAGTGGACACCCTAGAGAAAAACCAGGTTGAGCAACACACGAGAAGACGACGAGATCTCTTTGCGCCGGTCGTATATGCGGGCGTTCTTGCCATTGCGATTCGAGCGAGCACCAGCTGCCTCTAGTGTGTTTCATTTTGTCATCTATCAGCTTGCAGCCCTGAAGATCGTCTTTGTTTCGAGGATACTCATCCACGCAATATCTCGGGTGTGTTAGTCAAGCCCAGCTGGATCGCGGCCGGCATAGTGTTCATCACCCAATCCAATCGATAATATCTCTTGGATAGCTTTTCCAGCATGGCTTCAACTCAACCTGATGGAGCTTCAGCTCCGGAGACGACCGTTGACCAGGACATCAACCCCTCAGAACCAGGCATCCCAATGGACACCAGCTCAGTTGCAAATGCAGCTTCCACTACAGCCCCGGATGAAGAATCTCGGCCCTTATCGAAGAATGCTCTCAAGCGAATGAGAAAGCAGAAGGAATGGGAGGACGGTAGAGATGATCGTCGCAAACGTCGCAAAGAAAAGCGCCAAGGCCAGCGAGTCCGAAAGCGCAACGAGAGGGCTGCTCTCATCGCGCAAGGCGTGGACCCCAGCACTTTGATTCTCCAGAGGCCACAGTCAGTCAATGCTCCCATCTCTCTCATTTTTGACTGCGACTTCGAGAGTTATATGATGGAGAAGGAGATCATCTCGCTCGGCAGCCAACTGACGAGAAGCTACTCGGAGAACAAGAATGCCAAGTTCCGATCTCACATGTGGGTGTCCAACTGGAACGGTAAGCTCAGAGACCGCTTCCATACCGTTCTCGACGATCATCATAGGAACTGGAAAGGTATCGAGTTTCTGGAAGGGGACTTTATCGAGTGCGCAGCCAGGGCGCGAGAAGTGATGAAGGGAGACGGACAACAGCTGAATGAGTCCTTGAAGAAGAGTTTGGAGGATAAGGTTCCTTGGGTGAGGGACGAGACAGATCCTTTCCCAGTGCCTGACCCGCAGCCTGAAGCTGCAGAGGCGTACAAGGACATTGTCTACCTGTCCTCTGACTCCCCCTATACTCTTGATCGGCTCGAGCCGTACACTAGCTACGTCATTGGAGGACTCGTCGATAAGAACCGTGAGAAGGGCCTATGCTACAAGCGGGCCAGAGAGCTCGGTATCCGCACCGCCAGGTTGCCCATCGGCCAGTACATGGTGATGCGGAGCCGGCAGGTACTGGCGACGAACCACGTTGTCGAAATCATGCTCAAGTGGCTCGAGTACGAGGATTGGGGCAAAGCGTTCCTGACCGTTATTCCTAAGCGCAAGGGCGGCCGGTTAAGGGGGGAAGACGGTGGTACTGAGGACGGCGACGAAGCTGAGGAAGAGGAGGCTGCTGAAGACGCGGGAGATGAGGTCGTTGATGGAGACGTTCTACAAAGCGAAGCGGAAGAGGCCCCTTGTGCCATGGAGACGAACAATCCATCCGTCTCGGAGGAGGGAGAAAAGGCTCAGAACCCATAATCTGTATTTGTGCACTATTATGCACCAGCCTGATTGATCCAAACACCAAGGCTTGATAATGCAAGCAAAACCACACCCATATATACGCTCTTGACATTTAAAATTCCATCGACTCATCATCTCTTTCCCGCTTCACCTTGGCGTGATTCTCGTCCTTCATCAAGCCGTTGATAAACAGCCGAAAATGGTCAATGTACGGCTTCAGGCTTGTCTTCTCCCAGTCCATGATATTCTTACCGCCTTCGTCATCACCGCTACCTTCCCACGCATCAATTTCTCCAAGGAGACCTTGCACAGTTGGTACCTCTAGCGGGTCAAATTCCTCGAGCGCTTTCATATCAATGGGCACACAGACGCGTCCAGTTCCGGGGTGGACGACGAATGGACTTTTGAGTAAGTGGTTGAGTTTTTTGCTGACTTCGATATCGAGGCGCGGATACGTGTACTCCAACACAATGTCTTGCTTTGCTTCCAGGAGTGCCTTGGCATCGAGGTTCTTGCTTGCGCCCGTCTTGGCCACGGCGTCAATGTCCGACCACTTGGAGATGGAGGAGCGGCCCGGGGCAGCATCCCACTTTCGCCGGAGTGACTCGTTAAGCGTTCGGTCAGGGAGAAGCTGGAGGAGCTTCTCTGCTTGCTCGGCGGACGCCCAGGGATCCTGTGCTGTTAGGACATCATCCTGAAAGTGCCCTTTTAGGATTTCCAAGCTTCGTCTATGAATACATTAGCAAGACTTGCTCAACGGATGCGGATATGGCCGACGACTTACGCTAGGTGAGGGTGCAGTGGCCTTCGCAGGTTGACCTTTTTGCCGCTTTGAGCACCTCCCTTGACCACTTCCAGGTATCCTGCAATGGCCCTCCTCTTCTGGTCGTCCAGCCCTCGGACCTTTTTGTCACACACCCACGCGTGCGCACCTCGACGACCTGAGTACACCCACATGATGTGCTTGAAGCCAAAGTCTTCCCGAAGGGCAACGTCGACAACCTTGATTGCCATGGTCATGAACTGCCAGCACTTGTTGCAGATGTTCGCCTTGGTACAACACGTTCGTATATCGTCGTAATCTGTCAAATCGATATCGAAACACAGCTCTTTGGCGACTGGTTTGAACCGAGGCGAGTTTTTGAGCGTCTTGTGGTCTCGAGGGTTCGCGCTGTATACAGGGCCGATCTCGAAACGAGAAGGCATTAGTCGTAGGACATCTTTTCGTATGCTATATCGGGTCAGATACGTCCCAGCTTGTCGCGGTGATGTGCGTAAGTCACGTACAGATCGGCAGTCGTAAATGACTGGTAACGTAGATAGGCACCGTTTGCGAGTGTAAAGGCAAATTCTCGGTTGCCAAAGTCATTTGTTGGCGTAGGGCTGTGGTTGAGCCACTGGAAAAGATATCGCCAGGGGAAAAGACGCTGGTAGAAACTGCGCATGACTTCGGGATCCGAGGCCGTCAACCCAGTTGCTTCGCTGCGGACCTGTCAGTACTTGGTATCCAGCGCCTGAACAAACCGACGTACGCGGGGGCTCCAGCGGTCACCTGGGAGCTGGGCTGGACAGGTGCTGAGCTAGGAAACTCTTCGTCGGAATCTTCGTCGTCGAACAAATCCTCGAGCTGCTTGGTCTCCTTCTTGACGTCTTGAGGGGTCTGGGCCTCGGCCATGTCGACATCGTTGGCCGTTGCTGCGGCTACATCGTTGAGGGCGGCCGTCTCCTCAGTTGGCTCCTCCTTGACCGCGCTGGGTGATGACATGGCTTCTGGTGTGATCGAGTGTGGCATCGCAATCTGGGGGTTGAGAGAGACTCGAAGTGGGTGAAGGCAACGTCTTCTACTGTATGCAACGGTTGCTTGGGTGAAATGCCCCGAGGTGGGAGGCGAGGGCGGGTTGAACGCGCGAGACGCGTCTTTTCGCGTAAAGCGAAAGTGCTGGACGGTACGTACCTCTATTATCAGCGTCCTTAAGATATCCGCCTAGCAACATCATCGCGGCCGAGCGTTTGAACAAGTTGCACCACACGGTGCAGAAGTGTCTTCTGGTCTATTTGTGAGTATTCCTCAGCGTCTAATCAGTACGGCGAGTCAAGTTCTTGAAGTTTGTTTGAATTTTGTTTACATCATCTGATCAAGTCCTTCGGTGGTAGTCTGTAGCCTCCTCGCTACCTATAGGTCCGTCATGAGGCTCTCTACAAGCCAAATCAACCCCAAGATGATGCCAACACAGCTCCTCGAGCATGAACGATGAAAACCATCACCGTACTAGTTTGAAAGTGGGCCATGCGTTCAGTTCTTCAGCCTCTGGGTCTCTTTCTTCTTGGACAGTCTCCCTTAACACTAGCAGTTCAAACATGCATATAATTCGCGACACGATTGCGCTGGCCACCAGCCGAGCAATCACCAAGGCCGCGTCATCGATGGTAATGAACAGAGCACTTGAGAGAATCAAGGTGCCAAAAACGATGTGGCAGGCTGTGAATATTGTTGTGAGGAGAGATAATATGGCAAAGACGATGCTCTCGCGATGGACCTTGAAGGTGATGTTCGTCTTGCGCGCTACGATTCTCCACTGCGTGCGGACAGCCTGCACCGGCCAAGATGCGGTCTTTCCGTCACCTTCAGGACTTCCAATCTTTGAGGATATCCGAAAGCACATGGTGAGAGCAGCCATGGCATGAATAATAACTCCAAGAAAGGCCCATAGGAGAACGGAATATGTGATACTGGGCATGGCGACAAAAGTGACGCGAGCGCCAAGACGGTACACCAACTCGCCAACATTGGCAATGGAGGCGGCCGCGAGCGTATATTCAACAAGGGTGATGAGAGGATCGAGTCGTTGTATCAGCCGAGGCCGTCTGGCACTTCTGTCGCGGATGCTTGCGATGACACTTTGGTACTCGGACGAGCGATAGACGTTCAACGCCGGGGAACCAACTGCGAGGCCAAAGGCGAGGATCGACCTGCGACCGACTACAGACAGCACGGCGGTGTCTTGGGGCCGGATCCCTAGTGATGCGATGATGGACGGCGCCGATCCAAGAACGATTTGGGCGGCGGCCATTTTGGACTTGACCAGCTCCGGTGCTTCCTCGAGCATGCAGTCCACGAGCTGAAAGGTCATGGTGTTGAACTTGAAATTACGTAGGTTCTGACTCATGCTCGAGATGTTCATTCGGTCCTTGCGGTACGTGTCGTAGGCCTCCTTGCACTTTCCGTCTCGGATTGCCTTGAAGCCCCTATCGGTTCCTGGGAAGAATTCGGCCATCGGATCGGCCCAGGACGCTGCTGTTGTACAGATCAGACTGCACAAGGCGAGGGCAAGGCAAAGAGCCACGAGGACTCGACGGCGGGCAGCCATTATCGTGAGCGGGAGCCGCTTGAGGCGCGATGGCAAGCAAACATCAGTTGTGGCAGAAGGGTAAGGATGAGCCGTTTGGGACTCAGATTTCGGAGACTTTCGACGGAGGCACCTTTGCATCTGGTTGCATCTGATGGGTTGATACCTCAACACCCTTGTTATCTTCCATAAGCCCCACGTGCTGAGTTGGCAGAAGATCAACTGTTTGCAATTTGGCTATGAGCCGGGTATCCAGCCCTGATGACACCCAAAGAAGCCCCCCCCCCCCCTTCCTCCTACCAACTTTGCCTGCGAGAGACGGAGTCACGAAGTATGGCTGGGTCCGCAGCTCCGGTGCCACGTCAAGCCAGCTATTGGTCGACAAAAGCGTGTAAGCGTGCGCACATTTTGGCAGTTTGCAGTCGCCTAGCCGTCTGGACTATCACTGCCCAAAACCTGACGTCCTTGGGGCTTGTTTCCTTGTAAGTCGGTGGGGACGGTACCGATTTGGCGGGACGAACACTATGACCAGCCAGAGCCTACCTCGTGTCAAGCTTAACGAGAGTTCAGGGCTTGGTGCGTGCTTGTTCATCCTAGGGTTATCCTTATACCTGATACATACTTGATATACAGCTAGGTAGTTGGTGGAGGGCCGGCGCCTACCTGGACAACCGGAGTCGTCTCAGTCGACGTGGAGCAAGGTTCACTGACGGCGGTCAAAGTGATGCGGAAGCCAGGAAGCGAGTTTTCGAGGGTTGAAACCACATCAACGAAAGTCCAAGTGATCGTCTCCAAAGCCTCTATATAAACATGAGACTATGGAGCTTGTCAACTCGCTTAACACTGGAAAGACACTAGAAGTCTGAAGGTGCATTCCGAAGAAGCCGGCCTTTCACAAGCTGCAGTTGATCGTTTTTGGTCCATAACGCCAACACCCCCTCATCTATAATCTGTAACCAGTTTGGCAATCATACGGGATCCAAGGCGATGTCATGACGTGAGCCTGTGGCCCAGACTTTCAGCAAGCTGTGTACTGCCATGTCTATCCCTACAGGATAGTGTATCTGTTTCAATGTATCTACAGGTCCAGTCTGGCCCATACCAGCCACTGTAGCGCTGTACGGAAGATCTGAAACTCCCGTTAACAGGGCCGGTTAATAAAGGGCTCCATTCGACAAGAGAATGCAGACACAACCGTCTGAGCCGATGTGGCGTGAGTCTGGACGGCAGGGGTCCGCTATACCGGCAACCAGGGTCGAGGAGGGGGGCCAACAAGGCAATTCCCAATAATCTGCACGACGTTCAGAGGCGCATCTAGCTAACTTATATGGTAGTGTAGAACGGGGTCTGAAACTTGTTCACGGACCTGCTTGCGATGCAGATCAAGCAACGCTCTCGCTCCCGTGTTCCAGGCGGGAGAGAAGCCGCCAACACCACCACAGCCTCTGGCCGGCGCGGAGGGCACCAAGACAAAGAATGAATCCAATCTCCAAAGTCCGGAGCTCCAAAGCTCCAAAGCTCCAAAGCTCCAAACTCCATGCAACGCCCCTTTCCACGCGAAGCGAGAGCCGGGGGAATTCAAGAGCCAAAAGCCAAGAGCCAAGAGCCAAGAGCATCCACACGGCGTCGCTTGCTGGGTCTCGACAAGTCCGCTGGATCGATCCGCCGGCTTATCCCTACGCCGTGCCACCATCGCCGGCGACTAGACCGCCCGAGCCCCACACCCTTGTCGAGCAGCTCGAGGTCCAGAACTTTCGATCTGCACCTCTTGTGCCACATTCATGGAAACCGTTTGTGTATATCTTTTGCGTCTGCCCGCTTCCGCGCTGCGCTACAAGGGGGCTCACAGCGTCCCGTCGCTGTCCCTTTCTGTTGCTGCCATGCTTCTTCTTTGCTACCATTGACCATGTTTTGCCAACTTTTCTCCTCAACACATCCAATCGCCGGACCGCCGCCCCCTTCAATTGCTGCGTGCGCGACAACTCACTGCATCGCCATGAATTCACACGGCCGACTTTAAAGCTCATGATTTGCCAAACGAAAAAAAAAAAAAGTTCATTGGATTTCGGGCCAAGTGTAGCGCCCATGCAAACATGAAATTACCAACAGGTATCAGACAAAAATCATGGCAGGAGGGAAAGAAGAAGAGAAATATATACCCCTTCCCACGCCACCCCGTCTCACATCTCAAATCCAAAATCTTCGTTCCCAGTCTTTGAACACATTCCCAAAATGCTGCATATCCTCATCAATGGTTCGAATTAGACATGGCGGGGCGAGAACCCGCGGCCGAAAACAACAACATTGACCACCAACCCCAAAACGCCGCACTCAGCATGCAACAGCCAAGATGTACACCAACCCAACAAAGGTTCCCACTCCAGCAGAGCAGCCGCTTTACGCATATGTACGTTGCCGTTTCTCGGGGGGGCTCTGGACATCCGACATTCGTCCTTGGCTGGTACCCTGAGGCTGGGAGATGCCGCCGGGGAATGTGGACCGAGTTGCGCTCGTCGGGGTCATGGTGAACTGATTCACGCCGTTAACCATGCCATATCCCTGATCCAGCCCGTTGTTCAGCGACGCCTGCGGTAGATGGCCCGGGGACCAGTTGGACGACGTTGCCGGCGGCGTAGGTGTCGTCTCAAACTTGAACGTGGTTGCCGACGTAGCCATGCTTCCCGGCGGGTTCAAGTAGCCGCCGCTACCAACGACGTATCCCGACCCGGATTCTGCCTGGTTTGAGGGGTCGTAGTTTTTGAGGAGGTAACCCAGGTGGTTCTCGACAATCTTCTGCATACCGCTCTTGGTAAAGGGCTTGGCCAGAACGCCATTCATACCTACGAGAATGTCATCAGCTTGTGGCCATCACTACGGGAGGACAAGACATGTTGACTAACCGTGCTCAAAGTAGCAGTGCACTTCATCGGACCGGATGTTGGAAGTCATGGCAACAATGGGGATAGCGGGACAATCCTGTCGGATGTACATTGTCGTCGAAACACCATCGAGGCGCGGCATGATGATGTCCATGAAGATCATGTCAAAGTGGTCACGCCCGACACTGGTAATACGACTGTACGCCTCCGCTCCGTTTTGCTACGTCGAATGTCAGCCCCTCAGGTTCGCGCCAAAGACAGCGTCTAGGCTCAAGTTGCACTTACAGCATGTTCAACCTCGCACCCCATCGACTTGAGGAACTTGATTCCGATCTTGGCGCAGGTAGGGTCGTCCTCGACTAGGAAGATGCGCGGCTTCCTCTGGCCCCACTGCAGGGCCGAGTTGTTTGAGCTGGTGGTCTGCGCAGGCGCAACATTGATGGGCTGCGGCTGCTGCGACTGATGCTGGGACATGTCCTGGATCCCGCTCGCGCTTGTGTCGTTGGGCATCGCATAGGGGATCTTGTGGATGTGGTCGGAATGGAAGGGATCGATGCCGACGGTCTGGCCAACGGGATACACGGGGTATCGGTTGATGTCGTTCATGGGGTCGTGCATCATGGGCATGGAGGCTTGCGGGATAACCACGGTGGAATCAGCTGGCGATCCGTAGACTCCCTGGAGGCGTTCCAGCTCCCGGTCGGCGATGGAGTCTGGGGAAACACTCGACAGGAGTTCGCGAGCCCGTCGCAGCTCGGGTGCCGAGTCGTCTCCGTCCAGGGACGCAGCTCCCACGTTCATGTGCATCGGCTGTTGCATGCGGTTGGCGGAGAGAAAGTTGAGCATCTCGTGCTGGGACTGCTTCTGCGCATTCAACATTTTTTGGAGGGTGAGAACTTCGTTGACCAGCAAACGGTTGGTCTGCGAGACTTCGGTGAAGAGTTCCTGGAGCTGCTGGACTTGCTGCTGGGTCGCAGTGAGCTGTTCAGTCATGACGCTAATGTGGTGGCCAGTCGTAAAATCCTCTGCCGCCTGGGTTCTGCGCGGCGCCGGGGCCTTTCTCCGAATGTTGTCCAAATCATCCTTGCTTCCCACTCTGAAATTGGGGTGCTTGAACTCGAGCGTCTGGAACCAGATCAGATCAGCAAGCCCGATGATTTAGGGCGAGGCGTAGTAGTGAGGCCTTACATTTGCACCATTGGCGGATGAGCTGCTGTCGTTTGTCTGTCTCACTTTGTGGAAGTCGTACTTGTTGAGCTGTCGCACAAAGCTGGCCATGTTGCTGTGCTTGAAGTGCTTGGGGAGGATGGAGCGCGTAAACTTTTCATTCTGCGACGGCTGTCAGCAACCCGCTCGATCTGGGAGCGCCAGAGGCGAGGCTGGGCGAGCGACGCACCTCGACCACGACAAACGTATCGCCATCTTTTCCCCATCTCGCAACCTCCTGGTGTGCTGGGTCTTCGAGCATGCTAAGAGACGGTGTAAGTACATTGAGCGAATGTGAGAAGGGAGGCGCATCAGGGAGCGTACCGATATAGCTTGCGAACCTGCAGGAGACAACGTAGCCATTTGATTAGCACATTGCACACAACACAACAAGACTCGTCAAGTAAAAGACGGGGATCGTGGCGACTCACAAACTCGCTTGCGTTGCTTCCCCCGACCCCAGGGGTTGGGGTCACTTCACTCGACATGTCGCAAGCGGTTGCGGAGTTTTTTCCTTTGGATTTGGCGGCGACGACTCTTTGGTACGAGCGCCGGTCGACAAGATCAACCGCTATCCGGCCGAGAGAGTTCAGGCTTGTGCGTCAAGAGCAGCGGTGGGCGCAAGTAAGCCAGCAAGATGATGAAAGGAAGCGCGACACAGGCGGCGGTAGATGAGCAACAGGCGGCGAGGAAGCGGGCCGGTGAAGCGAAGGATTTGGGGCGGCGATCAGCAAGCAGGGCACGGGGCGAAGAAGCGGGAAGCGGGGAGCTTGGAGCGTGGAGCGTGGAGCGTGGAGCGTGGAGCGTCGCAGGGCCGAAATGGACGACAAGAGGCGGATGGATGGCTGTCGGCAGCGTCGTGGGACAGGGCGAAAAAAGGCCGTGAGATGTCAAGAAGCGGCAGCAGAGGCGAAGGCGAGATGTCGCAATTGGGGCAGATGGGACGGGGAATTGGGGGGAATGAAGATGGGGCCTGGGGGGGGGGCCCTGGAGATGTACTGTACTCTATCTCAGGATCGAGTCGGGTTGGGTGGGCTTGGGCCTGTTTGGCTGCTTGGGGTGCTTGGGGTGCTTGGGGTGCTTGGGTGGGCGGAACTGGGCGACTTACTGGGCTTAGGGGACTTGCCACACCCCTGCAGCGCGCGCTGCGTGTCTGTATTCGTATGCACTAGCAGACCAATTCGGAGGTGCTGCTGCTGCTGCTGCTGCTGCTGCTGCTGCTGTTATGGACGGCAGCTACAGTACCAGTGAGTACTTTCTGCGGGCTGCTTGCCTGCTGGCTTTGCAGGCTTGGCTGGCTTTTGCTGGCCGGCTTTTGCTGGCCGGCTTTTGCTGGTTGGCTTTTGCTGGCTAGCTTTGCTGGGACGCCTCAGCTCTTGTGGCTCTTGTGGCTCTTGTGCCGCTTGGATGGGGGAGGGCCAGGACAGGACAGGACAGGACAGGACAGGACAGGACAGGGGAGCGTCACCCGCGAAAAGGGAGCGAAAGAGAGCGAAAAGCTAGAGGACCCCCGGTACGCAGCGATGCCCGAGACGGACTAGCCTCGCAAGCAAGAGGGAATGGAGACGTCGTCGAGCGAAAGGAAGTTTGGTGGCCGTGGGGGGTGCGGTGCCATGATTAATCAATGGCGCTGCTTGCGGGTTGGCTCGCTGGCTGGGCTGGTTTGGCTGCTTGGAGGCCCGTCGATCCAGTCAGTGATGGTGCTCATGGTACTCAGTTGCCCAGTTGCCCAGTTGCCCAGTTGCCCAGTTGCCCAGTTGCTCACATTGGCCTTGGCCTGTATGTACATGTGGATGTATTGTACATGCAGACAGACGGATGGATGTCTGGCAGTGTCCGATCAGCTGGCCATCGCTCCAGTTGCGCGATAGCTCGGCCGTGTTGTGCTCTCTGCTCTCCTCTGCTCTCCTCTCCTCTCCTCTCCTTTCCTCTCCTCTCTCTCCCTTTCCCTCTCTCTCCCTCCCCCCATACTATACTCTCTTTCCTCCCTGCTGCCGCGCGCGCTGTCTGGCCGTGCAGTGTTGCTTTTTGGCCCCAGCAAAGCTCATCGTCGGCTGGGCGCCACATGGGCGGGGCCGGCTGGTGAACCATGCACATACATAAGCTACATGCTACTACAATGTACGCTTCAGCTGCCGTCAGTGGTTGTTGGCGTAGCGCAATGCGATCATTTGCCGGGGAGCCGGGGCAGCTCTACGGAGTACGCATGTACTAACGTTACCGTACAGACTACTACCCTGCTACTGTATGTTATGTAGGTATTTTTGGACAATGCCTGTCTTGCCTGAGGGGACTCAGTGGGTACCTACCCATAGTCCATGGTTCACGGCGTCTCCGTTCTGGATGAGGCGTTCGATTGCTTCCGGAAACATGTCCGTTCCGGCTCGTTCCTCAAACGTCTCTTCTGTTGAGTGAGTGGCCACCCCCATGAACCCTGGCGCGCTCAAGCAAGACGCGCCGTCCCTTACCTAGCTTGCCTAGCAAGCATTTCCCTCGCCATGTGGGAATATACATGGCACGGATGGGTAGCATGATTACGTATCCGTACCGCCGTATTCCATAACTTACTCCGTACACCGAATATGGTGTTGCGCGGCTCGTCTACCAGGTACCCACCCATAGTACTTTGCACCTACCTGCCCAGCTGCCAGCAACCGTAGTGCCGTCGCCGGCCGGTCCAGTGTCGTTCAATTTTGCTTTCCCGGCAAGGTGAATGCACGCACAGTCAAAGTACAGATTACGGATACGCAAGAGGTGCATCTCCTCCCGACCCAACAGCTTGGGTCACCCGCTGCCGAATCCATCCTTTGACGGCCAGGGTTCGAGGCTCGGTTCCCAAGTTGGCAATCGCCCTCCTGCTGGCTCGCTGGATCCCTCTCCTCGATTGGGAATGCCAGTAGCACTGCCAATACGTAGGTATGTACTCGAGCGCGGGTTTATGCGCAATACCTACCTACAATACTGTACCTAGGCATGTACCACCCATCGCCATTCTTACTGGGATCGAGCTGTGAGGCACTTTCGATTGGCTCAAGTCAGTCAATGGACCGACTTACCTACCTAAACAAGCCATGGTGCAGGTTTGAGCGGGCTAGTCGGTTGGTGTTGTGAGGCAATGCCTGATGCGCAAGTGTCTAAACGGCATAGATCTCAATAGAGCAGCCACTGGCTCCGATGCCACAAGGCGCTGAAAAAGTCAACCCCTTGCAAAGGCAGGCTCCATTTCCTCCCAGTCTTACTCCCGTCACTCATCACACGCGACAGGTCAGGTCGCGGCGCTAGATCGACTAGGTTGAAAAGCTCTGCACTCGGTTGTAGATCAGAATCCAACGCTGCGAGATAGCCGACGTTGCCCAAGCACCTGGCTCCTATAGAGTAGAGCAAAACTTTCAAAGCGGCACTGTACAGATCATGTAGTGCGCACGTCCATATTGCACGGTCGACGTGGGGTCGAGACTTGCAGACTGGATATATGCGTGACACTGGCGATATCAGACGCAGTCGACTTCCCGGAAACTCACCCTTTGCTACACCACGCTTGCCGAGAACATTGCTTCTTGATGAGCACGGGCGCCGCGCCATGGGACATCTCTCATCTCCTTGTTATGACCCGCTCCCCATACGAGTGAAGGGGAAAGCGGCTAGAGGCGGCGTCGTATCATCACTTATTGCAGGCTGACGACACTGTGTTGTAATCTCGACATGGCAGTGTGTGTCTTGGTATGACTCGTGCTTTCTTGGTGCGAGTTGTAGTCCTTAACAATACAGACATTGCCGCTTCCAATGCGCAGCTTGCTTGGGATGTCAGGTGGGTGCCTTGGGTACGTCCTAGGGGTCCAAGACATTGACAGTCATCCAGCCAATCTATACTCTCATGAAGTAATGTCACTCGTTATCGGCTGTCCCATCGCAAATGGAATATGGTGAAATACCTCGCCTGCTGCCATCTGCGACATGTGATTAATGGGAAGCTTTCCCATCCAGCCACGATTTTGTGCGTGGTGGGGATGTCGTATTATGTCGACGAGACATGTCTTTGGAGAAACACTGATGTTTCCAACTTGTGGTGATGAATAATCACAATCCAAGCTCGGGAACTATTAGATATGAGTTCCATTCAGGCCCTTGGGAGTCCCGTGGGCATCCCCTTCCAAAGTCCCCGGTTGCTGTATCCGTGTAATTCGAAAGAGCTCACTTTGCAAGCCCAGTAGATTGGCGTTCGTGGCGTCTCATTAGTGAAAGAAGAGCTGGAACTTGACAGCTGGCAGGGCTGCGTCGGTGTCGCCGGCTTAAGATGACGGGAAGCTACTGCATCCCCAAATTGAGCCATACCAACAACAGAACCGGCTTCACTAGAGATGTGGCAGGAATGCTGCTACAAACCTATTTATCCCAGGTCGAGATGACTGAAGGATCGTCTAGGGTAGCATGATGTACTCGAGGGCGAAAAGAAAGCTACGATGAGATGGTAGAAAATGACAGGGGGTTCTCTATCAGTAAAGTCCAAAGGAGATCAGTGAGGAGAGGCTGTTTAATCGTCTCGTCTTGTCCCACGACATTACCTTTGTTACACTTTGTGGGTTTACTCATGACTGAGGCCTTGCTGAGACTGCAACGCGGCATCATGTGACATCAAAGCCCACATAGCGAGAGCCAACCCTGGGGCTTTCCCCATTACCCCGCATACACCGAAGTTCACCGAGGCTCACCGAGGTGAGAAATTTCCCGGCATGCTGCCATTGAGTCACAACGGGTTTGCCCTGGCCTAATACATCCAGCCATCACCGAACAAAAACCCGACCAGCGCGCTCGAAGTATCGCAGCTTCTCCCCCCAGCCACGCCATGTCGCACAAAGGGCCCGGCTCGGGCAAGGGCAAAAAGACCGCCAAATCGGGCGGCGAGAGCAAGAGCGAGGATGTCCTGCAGGCGGTTGTAGGTGCCATCGCGGGGGACCCCCCGAGGCTAGGCTAGCAAGCTCACGACGTGTGCCCAGGTTGTCGCAGACTCGTTCCAGGACAGATACAAGCCCTTTACCATTGAAAAGCCAAGAGTGAGATGCGCAGCGATCCAACTGCCGGCTGGCTCCTACTGACGGCTCCATCGCATAGTGTCTTCTCCCGCTGGCAAACACGCCCCTCATCGAATACACCCTCGAGTTCCTGGCGATGAACGGCGTTCAAGAGGTCTACATCTACTGCGGCACTCACACAGAACAGGTTGAAGATTACATCTCCCGCTCCCGATGGTCTACCGCGTCACGATCATGCCCTTTCTCCGTCCTCCAGTTCGTCCGAGTGTCCGATGCGAGATCAGTCGGCGACGTGCTCCGTGACATGGACAAGCGGTCGCTCGTCGATGGAGACTTTATTCTGGTACACGGTGATCTAGTATCCAATATCATGATCGACGACGCCCTGGCGGCGCACCGCAAGCGCCGCCAAGAAAGCGCCGCCAACATCATGACCATGATCCTGCGAAGCGGAGGGCAGGAAGAGCACCGGACAAAGACCAACGGAATCACCCCCATATTCGTCGTGGACACGAAGACGCAGCGGTGCCTACACTACGACGAGATGAACCCGCTGCAGAGCGACCGGTACATGGTGCTGGACCCTGCCATTGTGGACGAGCTATCGACCGAGTTTGAGATACGGTCCGACCTCATTGATGCGCAAATCGATATTTGCACCCCCGAGGTGCTCGCCCTGTGGTCAGAAAGCTTCGACTATGAGCTGCCGAGGCGCAACTTCTTGCACGGAGTGCTCAAGGATTGGGAGCTCAACGGCAAGATGATTTACACCGAGATCCTTGAGGAGGGCTACGCTGCCCGGGCCAGCAACATGCAAATGTACGACGCAATCAGCCGCGACGTCCTCAGCAGGTGGACCTACCCCTTCATCCCCGAGTGCAACGTGGTACCGAAGCAGAATTACCTGCGCCACATCAATGGGGTTGTCGTCGAGAGCGGGACGTTTTATGCCAACGACGCCAAGGTATCAAACTGTGTCATCGGCCGCGACAGCACCATCGGGGCCGGCAGCCGGATTTCCAACTGCATCATCGGCAGGGACTGCAAGATTGGGGCCAACGTGGTGCTGGAGGACTGCTACGTCTGGCAGGAGGTTACGATTGCCGACGGCACGACCATATCCCGCTCCATCGTCGCGGATTCCAGCTTCATCGGGAAGAATTGCTCAATACCCGCCGGCAGCCTTATCTCCTTTGGCGTCTCTATTACCGACGGCACTTCGTTGCCCGAGGAGGTGGTGCTCTCCTGCCTCACCGCGGAGGGAGAGCCCGTGACTCCTGACAAGAGCCTCCTCGGCGACAGCACCAACTCCGCTCTCTTTACCGACCCCGACGACGATGAGCTCGACGACGAGGACCCGGCGCAGCTGCAAAAGTCGCTGATCTACTCCGTCGCCCAGTTCAACATCTCCACATCCTCCATCTCGACCCTCTCCTCCGAAGTCCCGTCCGAGGAGTCCGACTCCAACTACCTCTCCATAGGCGCCGACTCCAGCCGCGCGCGCCTCGACTCGTTCGCCTCGGACGAGGCCGGCGAGAAGCTCTCCTTCCACAACGACGCCGTCCACGGCCTGCACGACGCCCTGCGCGACGACACGGGCGACTTTGACTCGGCCAAGCTCGAGTTCATGGGTCTGCGCCTCGCCCAGGACGCCTCCGACACCATGATGCGCCGCGCCGTCGCCACGGCCTTTGCTAACCGCGCTGCTGAGCTGCTCACGTCCGATGAGCACGGCGGGCCCCTCGAGCCCAACAAGGCGGCCGAGAAAGCGCTGACAGCGCGCCCCGGCGCCGTCAAGTTTGTCGACGAGGTCGGTGTCGGCGGCGGCGAGGCCGAGCAGATTGAGTTTGTCCTTGCGCTGCAAAAGGCGCTGCTCCACGTCAAGGGCCCCGAGCAGCCCAAGCTCGGCACCCTGCTCGGTGCCCTGATGCAGCAGCTCTACGCGCTCGACGTCCTCGAGGAGGAGGGCATCCTCGGCTGGTGGGAGGACGAGCGCGCTGCCGACGGTGAGGGTATGGCGGCGCTCAGGGACAAGTGCCGCGTCCTGGTCGAGTGGCTGGAGAATGCCGAGGAGGAGGATGAGGATGACAGTGACGACGATGACGAATAGATTAAATGCCGTGGCGCGTAGTTGTCTGATTACCTAGTTATAAAAGCCATTTTATGAATATTGAGGGTTGGTCGTATTTTCCCCCGTCACTTTTATGTTGCTCACAAGGATCACCTTGGCATCCTTTGCCAAGGGGCGCACGGCGATGAATGCATATAGCCATATATTTAACGGCGATTTTATGGAAATATTCTCTTTGCATAGAATCTCAAGGTATCATTTTCATAGTCCCCTTGCGCCACCAGTTGTTGTACCCGACTAATAAGACAATATCGTAATGCAAATCACCCCTTCTCAAACACGAACTGTCTAGAACAGGAGCGAGGCCTCTAGTAGTAGTTTTGTATATCCGAACCGTTGTTGGCCCCATGCCCGCCCATCGGCCGTCCCTGGGGACCCCCGGCAGGGCCGCGGGGCGGCTTCGACTTCCACCCGCCCTGGCTGGGCCCCGTCGGGATGTTCTGGGCCTGCGCATGGCTCGGCGTCTGGTGGGCGTCGTCGTAGTTGACCTGGGGGCCGTAGCCGCCCTGCTGGTTCCTGGGCTCGACGTCGTCGAGGGACCGGTAGTTGAAGCCGCCGCCGCGGCCGCGACCACCCTTGCCGCCCTTGTTGCCCCGGAATCCGCGGTTGGAGTTGCCGCCTCGACCTCGTCCGTGGCTGGACCCTCCGCGATTGTTGTTGGTGTGGAAGTTTCTCGATTCGTTCCGGCCGCCAAAATGGCCGTTTGCGTGACGGGGGTTCCGTTCATCGTCGCCGCCGTGCTTCCGTTTCGATGCCTTGTTGGCGAAGAGGCTCTCGTATTCGTCCTCGCGGGGGTCTTCTGCCTCGATGCGGAGGATGACCTTTTCTCCCACGACGCTCTCGAAAGTAAAGGCCATATCGGGCGTGATGGGCTGCCAATTCTCGATCTTGCCGGCATCAACCGGCCTGGCCCCCTTTCTCAGCGCCAAGACGACGAGAGGGCTGGGGTTGTCGGTGTGGAACTTGGCCGTGGCGGGAACAGGCCGCAGGCAGGCAGCCCATATGCTATTGTCAAAGCATGCCGTGCCGGTCACCTCCCACTTCATCTTGCTGCCCATGCCACCGACCTTTTCCATGATGCTAGCGGGGCAGGGGCGGGGACAGATGAGTATGTTGTTTGCGTGGTACTTGAGCTCGTTCTGGGGCAGGTTGGGTGGGATCTGAGCCAGCTTGATGAGCTTCTTGGTGTCGTCGGGACCAATCATGTACCCGGTGAAGAAGACAGTCTTTTTAATTCTGAGCTTGTTCTGACGCGCATGGGTCGGCTGGCTCGACACCATTTGGTTGTGAATGTTGATCATGTGCTGAACTTCGGCAACCTCGACGACGGGATCCAGCGTCGTCGACGTGTCGGCGACCTGCACGACCTCTGCCGCGAGCGGTCCTCGCGTAGGCATGACGTTTTGTCGGCGGTTGTACTCGGCAAAGAAGTCGCGGAAGCCCTTGCTGTGCTTGGGGCGGTCCTCGTAGATGCGGATATCCTCGGCGTGCTTGTACGTCTCCATGAGGGCCTCAAGGAAGAGCTGCTTGAAGTGCATGGTGCTCTGGAACCGCTGGTTGGTAGGGCTGACCTGGGGCTTGAGGCCGATGATGTCGAAGTCGAGGTCCTTGGCCTTTGCCATTTTGCGGACCAGCTCGGCAAAGCCCTGCTCGGAGCGGCCGGTGAGCAGGACGCAGAGCGCATCCTTTTGCTTGATGCTGAGCCTCACGAGCTCGACGACTTTTTCGTTCCACCAGCCGTCCCAGGCGCGCGGCTCCTCCTTTTCGACACCCTGGCCGGTGGCGGCGAGGATCCGGCTATCGTGCCACCAACCGCCGTTGACAAAAACTTCCTGGCTGGAGAGTGTTCCTATCGTGGGGCCGTTCCAGAGGGAAGGGTTCGGTAGGGGCGTCTTGAATACTGCGGTACGGGCCTTGGTCAGAGGCGGCCTGGCGGCAAGGGGGAGGGAGGAGAGTAGGCGGACGAGGACACTTACACGTATTGTCAAAGTCGTAGACGTGCAGCGACTTGATCTTGTCGACAGCTGGGCACGTGTGAGCGGCGTAATGCAACAAGAGGAGGCAGATGGAAAACCGCATTCATTCATTCACCTACCTGGCAGCGATTTGTTGATGACGGACCAGCGCCCCAATGCGGTAATGGTAAAATGCGACGCCGCGGCCGAGCCATGGTGCACGCTGTACGCCGAAGCCATGGCGCTCGATGTGAGGCGGAGGCGAAGGCGGAGGCGGAGGCTGGGCCGATGGTGGCGGGCAGCGAGCAAGCACAAGCAGCCGAATCCAATTCCAAATCCAGATCCAGATCCGAATCGTGAAGTCGTAGAGAGTTGTAGGTGCTGCGCAGGCGTGGATCCGGCGTGGTGGGGCATTCTCCTGGCCTGAGGCTTCAGCGCGTCTACAGGCCAGAGGCGCCGCATCTCAACCTCGACTCTGTGGGCGCAACGCAACGGAACGCAACGGAGGTACGGTACGGTACGGTACGGATAGGCACGTGGGAGTTGGGCGACTGGACTTTGATTGATTCAACGACACGACTGGCTGGCTGGAATGGATTGAATCGGAGCGAGCGGAGCATCATGAGCATGAATGAGATGAGGCCCGGCTTATTACAGTAGGCTACCCCTCATCCAGCACACGGTTACCCTGCCTGCTTCCACTCTGAGCATCCGACCGGTTTCTCCAAATCCAGTCAGCCATCAGACTCATCCGACCAGCCCTCCATCGCCATGGCGTCGTCTAGCGCCGTCCGCTTCGTCGCCGGTGCCAAAAAGTCTCCCCTCGGATCGCTGCACCTCCAGCTCCACGTCAAGCCCGGCGCTAGCAAGACGCGCGAGGGCGTCGTGGCCGTCACCGACCAGGCCATTGAGCTGTGTGTTGCCGCCCAGCCGCGTGAAGGCGCCTCCAACCGGGCCATTGTCGATGTCCTCAGCTCTGTGCTCGGCGTCCCCAAGTCGAGGCTGCAGCTGACCCGCGGCCTCAAGTCGCGCGACAAGACGCTGGTGCTGGGCGAAGTCGGGGGCGACGGCGAGCAGTATGCAGAGACGGTGCGACAGCTGCTGAATAGGGCGGTCGATGAATGAATGAATCAATGAGCACCACCACCTCTCAATTGGAAGCAGAGCTGGCACTACGACTGCACAACTGCTCTCGCTTGGACTTGTATCCGTCCCCATCCATCATTGGCGTGTCATGGTTTCTCTCGTGTCGACAGTTCTGTAGCCAATGTGAGTTGCGCCTGGTCGCCTTGACCTAATGGAATCACAATGCTGCCAAGAATCCATAAATACTGTACAACCACCTGTAGACCATCCCAGCATTCATAACATACCCGTCGAATCTAATGCATGGAAGAAACTTGAGATGCGAAACAGCAAGTACCGAAGAAGTAGACCCAACTCATGCGCCTTGCTCCAGCCAATCACATGAGTTCTTGGCTAGACCCCTGTCACGCATCAAGATAATCCCTCACACCGCACTCCATTCCAACAGCGTCAAAAGCAAGCCCCGTTGGCTCAGTGGTAAAGCGTATCACTAGTAATGATAAGATCATCAGTTCGATTCTGATACGGGGCATTGGCAGCTAGATTTATCTTTTTGCGGTTCTTTTTGCTATTCTGGTGGTGATGCTTTGGTGTAAGTGGTGATGATATGGAAGTGATATGTGGCCTGGGTGGCTGGACGCCGGTAGAAAGGACCGGTATTCTGCCCAGTTTAAATCGTCAAGAAGTATCAGAGGTGAGAAAAGGCAAATGGACCTTTGGTCTTGTTTTGCCGTTGTGAATTGTATGCCTTGAAGCTCGAGCCCTGCTTGCTGTTGCTGGTCACCAGAGTGGGTGGTCCTATGAGCTGCGTCTTCCCTACCTTACCTACCTATCTTAGGTAGGTAGACAGCTACATTTGGTCGTTTAGCATAAAACACCACCAAAAGGACTCTCCAATCACACTGTATTGTGAGTAGAACAACGCTGGCAATGGCAATATATCATTTCATTGCTCTTTCTGTGTTTTGTGTGGAGAACTGTTTGGTGTGCTATTCCATCTACACTTGTTGTATGTTTGTACATGCCCGTGTCGAGGCATCATAGACGGCTGGCGGTAACGTCCCCCACCAGTTGATACACATACATCTTCGGAGGTTACATGCATCTGACGCTGTTGCACATGGTTTGGTGTTGCATTCTGCATGCGAAAGGCAAAGCGTCGATACATGAAGCTGATCCACACCAAACAATTGGCCACTGTGACAGTGCTCGCCAACCTTTGGCATATACAACATTTTTGAGGTTCCCTTCAGAGAGACTCATTCCTAATCTAGGAGTTGAGCGACACTAACTTGATTAGAGAACCATAAATTCCGGTCAAGGTTCAACCTTGGTGTGGTTTGAAATCTCAGCAATACCACTTGCTCGCATTGAACCTCGGAATGCAAAAGGCATAAGTAGAGCATGCCATGCCCCAGGATTATACGGCCGCTTCAAATTTACTTGCTGATATACTGCCACCTCAAAACTGCTTGCTGAATCCATCAGAAGCCTTGCCTGATAACCCCGTAATATGCTCCTCATCGTATGGTACCCCAGAGTCGTAAGCTACCCGAACATCATCAAGCTCATCTCCAACCTCCATCCATCGCTCAGCGACTGCCGGCACAGGGAAGAACTTGCAGAGTGCCCAGTACATGGTCGACGAAACTATGAATCCGCAAAAGTAGTTGAGCTCGTACACGTACGTAGCCCCTTTAGGCACGCTGGCGCCGACGGCCCCAGCGAATCCAGTAACATTAATGGCGATGCCGCAGATGTAGGACACGTAGCCCCTCCAGTGGAAACCACAAGAATAATAATAGGGCCCGGTTTTGCGACCATCGTAAAGTTCCTTGATCTCCAGGAAGCCCTTTCGGACAAAGTAGTAGTCCGAAACCATGACTCCGGCAATAGAGCTCAGAAAGACACTGTATGCAGAAAGATAGGTCGTAAACCGATTACTGTCACTGAGAAGGTTATAAGGGCACATGGCCAAGCCAACTGCGGCGCAAATGTATCCTCCACGACGAATGTTGATAAAGCGAGGTAGCAGCGCAGTCATGTCAGATCCAGCGGACACAGAATTGGCGGCAATGTTGGTACCAAGCTGGGCGAGGGCGAAAGCGAGAGATATGATGAAGACGCCAAAACGCTGAGCGGAGTTTGCATCGTCCAAGAATCGTTCCAAAAGCTTCAAGGGATCCCAGATCGACTCGTTGTAGATGACAGTCGAGGATGACGAAACTATAATGCCGATAAAGGACGTAATCGCGAAGCCGAATGGAATGGTGACGATTTGCGACCACGTTGCATCCGAGGGCTTGCGGGCAAACCTAGAGAAATCGGAGCCGTTGATAATTAGAGTGGAAAAATTGGAAATTGACGCCATGATTCCCTTGACTATCTGCCAGGCAAGATCTGATCCATGGACTTTGTTGGGTTGCTTGATGATGGGACCCAAGCCGCCAGCACGACCAACGGACCAGCCAAGGAAAGCGAGGCCGGCAACGGGTACAACATAGGCCTTGACGGTAAAGAGATGCCTAATCTTGTGGACCGGAAACCAGATGGCCGGAAGGGAGACGAGCCAGAATATGAAGAAGGAAACAAAGTCGGCAGTGGTGGTTGGAGTGCCCGGGCTAAACGTGTTGGGGATCTTCCCCCTGTCGAATGACGTCCAGATTGAGCGGATCATGAGGTAAACGCAATGCCCACCAATGTAGCTCTGGACTCCATACCAGATGCATGCTGTCAACAACCTAGGTCAGCGGGTTGGCTCGTGTAAAACTCGGCGTATGGACGTTACCCATGGCAGCTCGGTTCAGCACCGGCCACAAGCTGCCCCAGATCCCGAAGGACGAGCGATTCGCAACCGGGAATCCGATGTGATAAACGGCGCCGACGCGCGCGTTGACAGCAACAAGAACACCGGTGATGGAGTAGCCGACCCAGACACAGATCCATGCTTGCCACCAGGAAAGTCCGTTTACGAGCATCGAGGAAGCTATCATCCCTAAAGTACATCGCGTTAGTATCGTGTCTCAGTTGAGGGCCCGACCCCTCGAGCTGATTCAAATGGTGGGGTATGATGCCATGTCAATTTAGAATCTCAAATTCTGAAACGTACATGTATTGATGTTGAAGGAGTCAGCAATCCAAAAGCCTACAAAATTCCATGGACCCCACTGGCGGCGCTCTTTCTCGACCGGTTTTAGATCGTGGTTGGTGAGCTGTTGGGAGAAGTCAACACTTCCGCCGTCTTAAGCCGCCTCGGAAAACAGAATCTGCCACCAAGAGGTCGGATGTTATCGTACCATCAGCTGGGCCGCCGTCAGACCTGGCTCCGACTCGACAGCCAGCTTGTCGGCCCAGTACTGAAGCCTTCCCATGTTGCCTGTTGTCCAAGTTGAAGGGGACTGACTCTCTGACACGGACGAAAAAGGACGAATCAAACCGAGTAAAGCCCAAGAGACGGAGCTGCTCAAAGTCTCGGTTGGACATGAACGCAGGCAGATTTCAACTGCAAGGCAGGCAATGCGATATAAGTAATTGTCCTCGTGATACGGGGCAGCGACAATGACGCACACCCCTGATTGGGGCTTTTCAAAGATCGACAGATAACCGTGAGCACACCTTGCTATTAGCCGCTATAATCTGCAGCCGAGAGACCAGGAACGGAAGGCGACCATCCATCTATCATTCATTCTTCATCCTCGCAGATAGGCATCCTGCAAGGAGAAAGGCTAGGGGCAAAACAATGCATCTGCAGAGAAACTGTCGGGCTATCTTTATCAGTGAGCAAGCGAGAACTGGCCGCGAAACCCCACATAATCGTTCATCTTCGGCATGTTGTCCCCTTGTAGCTGAGGGATAAGATAAGCCTTGACCATGGTTGGAAGATGCATGTGTAGGAATGCAGAAGAGACATGATTCCCGAAGCCAATGAGAACGAGTCCCAGTCTCCTATCCAAGCGAGTGGGGCGGCGGCTTCCCCGTTGCGGGAGAGCGGCACGCTCCATGATTGGCTGTCATGCCAAGCCTTATCTGTACGTCGAATGCCGCTAGGGCATCCCCGCGTCACCTTGAAGCTTTCTCTCGGGGGGGGGGGGGGGCTATCAACCGCTGAAAGCATTACTCGATGGCATCAAGTCAATGGCTAATGGGAGATCATTCGAGGTGCATGCATATTCAAGAGAAAACTCCACAAGACACTTGCTTGTTTTTGTGTGTATATACACGCATTTCCCGATGCGGATCCTTGACGATGTACTCTTGATAAATTTCATATTTGCTCTTGTCGCTACGCTGCGTGGGTAGTTTCGGTGGTAGTGATGTACTTTTCTTCTTTTTGAGTCCGTACCACTGTTTCTCTGTATCCGACAATTCTTCATCATTAAGCGAACAGTGGCGTTTAGATCCGGGGTCTGAGGCTGAGACCCTTCTTGGCTCTAGCGCAGGACCCAGCAGTTTATTCTGTTTCCTGGGAGCCCTGCGAATCGTCCCATAGCATAGCCTCCCCACCCGTCTCATACGATACCGGCAGTCGTCGCCTTTGCCTGAAGCTGAGAGTAATCGGCCAACGGCCCCTGATATGACCGGCCCTTTCCGCACTCACGGTTGGAATGATGATTCCGCGAGACAGACCTGAAGCCAAGTGCCATGCCCTTGTAGCAAGAATTGTGAGACTAGTCTTGCTTCTCTTGATATCGTCCGGCGGTCCTCCGAGTAGGTGTTGCTTAGACGTCGTTACTGTCAACGTCATTCGACCAGTTTATACAACCAATAGCGAGACCATGATTGTCGCTGGCCAAGGTTCTTTTTTTCTTTCTTTTGAACCTGATCATGGGCTCGAGGAAACAGGCGGGGCCAACGTTTCAAAAGCTACAGTAAGTGGCATGAAATGGTCTTCAGGTCGAGACAAGACGCTGCGATTACGAAATCACGATCCGCATACGTTACGCTGCGTGACGCTGCATCATAACGAGTACGTGGCAGCGTCTGAGCCAACAGAATCAATGCTTCAGAATACTCTGCCTTCTCAATCTCGCCTCTTTCTGAAAACTTGATCCAGGTGTCTTCTGACGCATCTTGAGTGGGACTTGAAACTCACAGGGAAGGGTTTGTAAAGGTTAGCGAGGATGGGTCAACGTGCCTGACTGAGCGTCAAAGTCGATAAATCCTGGCAAAGCGACGTCAAGTCTATCTGATACAGGTGCCAAAAGGAAACAGGCCGATCTGTAGGCAATTTTGGCGTCACTTAGGCGCACTTTAATAACGGTTGTTGGGCAATGCTGGACTGGCTGACTGGTTAATTGACAGTTCCCCTATTCTTCAGCGGAGGTACAGTACCGACTTACATCACCGCACGTGTAAACACCAAACACCCCGCGCCCACTCTTTTTTCTGCCTGCTCCCCCACCATTAAACAAACATATCGTCCAGTCTCAACCTCCCCCCCCCCACTCCACGCAAACCGCCAACCGCCAACCGCCAGCCGCTGCGAAACCGACTTTCACCGATACTCTGCCTCAGTCTTTGCCGTCGACGCGAGAGAGTCAAGAGTGCAATCATGGAGGACCAGCTGGTGCAGCTCCTGGCGAACACGCAGCTGCCCGAACAGGCGCCCCGCCAGCAGGCCGAGATCGAGCTGAGCCGCGCCCGCTCGAATCCCGCCTTTCCCCTGTCTCTCGCAAACGTTGCCTCCCATACCTCCATCAGCACCAACATCCGCCAGTCAGCCCTCAGCAACCTCCGGCTCTTCATCGACCACAACTGGGGCCCTGGAGATGCCGAAGACGGGCCTCAGATCCCCATTGCCGACGATGTTCGTGGCCACCTCAAGCAGACTCTCCTCGATCTCGCCCTGAGCCCCGAGGAGGACCGCAAGGTCAAGATCAGCACGAGGTACCGCCTCCTCTCTCCTATCCATCTCCCGAATCCATCTTCACGTCCAGATCCAGATCTTTGTGTCAGAAACAGCTCACTAACCCATCCCGCTTCCCCAGTTATGCCATCAGTAAGATCGCCGTGCACGATTTCCCCGACCAGTGGCCCAATCTCCTCTCCTCCATTCTCAGCGTCGTTCCCGCCGGCACCGATGCCCAACTCCACGGTGCTCTCAGAATCCTCGGCGATATCATCGAGGAGAGCCTGAGTGAGACGCAGTTCTTCTCAATGGCCCGCGATATCGCCAAGGCCCTGGTTCAGGTCGCCCTCAACGAAAACCGAAAGCCGATGCTGCGAGCCCTTTCCATCTCCATCCTCCGAGGATGCTTCGACCTGATGCTCATGATTCGAGAGGACTATACTCAGGAGGTAAAGGCCTTTGCGGAGGAGCTTCTGGCCGAGTGGATTCCCTTCTTCATGACCGTCCTCAAAACGCGTCTGCCCGAGGATGACCTTAGCAGCGGCAACCAGCCTCAATCTTGGAATAGCATCGTTGCTCTCAAGTTGCAGGTGGTCAAGACGCTACTCAAGATTCGCCGCGTTGTCCCCAACCAGTTGCTGCCCCACAGCACTGCGTTTTTCAGTGCAGTCTGGGAGGAGCTCAGTCTCCTCCAGCCCGCCCACGAGCAGCTCTATATCAACAACGATAGCCAGGGGAGGCTGGAGGATTCAGACAACCTGCCATACACCCTGGATTTCCTCATTCTGGAGGAGCTCGACTTTTTGAACCAATGCTTCCGCGCGCCCCCTGTTCAGGCCGAGCTGGATGGTCAACTAAACGCCCATGCATCGGGATCCGAGGTACCCTGGATGATGGAAATCATGAAGATGCTCGTTTCATACTCGCGCGTCACTCGGGAGGAGGAGGACCTATGGGATATTGACTGCTCCCTGTACTTGGCCGAGGAAACCTCGGTCACGGCCAACTACACTGCCCGCACTGCCGCCGGCGACTTGCTTATCAAGATGGGAGAGTGGTTCAACCAAAAGACTTTGGATGGTTTGATTGGCTACACCAAGACTCTCTTCACCGGCGATAGCTTGAGTTGGCGCAGCCAGGAAGCGGCCCTGTATCTCTTCGTTATGCTCGCGGGCGATTTCCAGGATCTCGAAAAGCCGATTCCGGCTCCCATTGCCCAGACCTATCTGGAGCTGGTTGACTTTGCCATCAACCGAGCCGAGGAGCCCCTTCTCCGTGCGCGAGGCTACCTTGTGGCTGGAGTGCTGTCCCGAACCTTTGAGACCCCGCCTAGCCTGCTCGAGCGTGTCATCGAGTCCATCACCCGCGAGGAGTCCGAGGTTGTCCAGGTCGCCTGCATCGAGACGGTCAAGGAGCTGATCAACGCGGGTCGCGTTGGTTCCAATCATCAGGTCCCCATCATCACCTCTATCCAGACCTACATGAACGGCAAGGACCCCAGCGACATGGAAGACGCAGACGAGCTACTGGTGACGCTTAGTGAAGCACTGCGTGCAGCCATCGGGCTTGAGGCTCGCATTGCCTTGTCTAACGACGTGCAGTCTGTCGACCTCCTCTTTATGCTTGCCAAGCTTGGTGCTAGCAACTTCCAAGTTACCACACTGGTATCAGAGGCTATTGAGGATCTTTTGACGATTCTGTCGGAGCCCCCTGCGTATACCGCGTTGTGCGCCAAGATCCTACCCACCCTTACCGGCGCCTTTGACGTCGCTGACCTGACAGAAGACAACCCGCTTGTCACGGTAAGCTCCACAACAGATATCGCGGACGGTGCTTTCAATTGAGCTGACTTTGGATACAGGTGGCAACGGAACTGCTAGTGGTCCTGGTTGAGAACGGAATTGAGCCGCTGCCTGAAGGATTCGTCGCGGCGACCTTCCCCAAACTGACCCGGCTCCTTATGGAGTCAAGCGAGGGTGAGGTCCTCCGACCCGGATCCGAGGCTGTCAAGCACATCCTCCGTCTCGACCACCAGCAGGTATTTGCCTGGCAAGATGCCAGTGGCCGCAGTGGTCTGGAGGTTTGCCTCCACATCATCGACCGCCTGCTGGCGCCGTCCATCGAGGACAACTCGGCGTCTGAGATTGGCGGACTTGCGGCCGAGTTGGTCGAGAAGGCTGGCCAGGAGCGCCTTGGCCCCTTTCTGCCCCAGCTCTTGCAGGCTGTGGCCAACAGACTTGCGACGGCGACGGCAGCTGCTTTCATCCAGTCGCTGATCCTGGTGTTTGCCCGCCTATCTCTGAGTGGCGCACACGACATTGTCGAGTTCCTGAGCCAGATTCAGATTAACGGGGAGAGCGGATTGAACGTTGTCCTGGTAAAGTGGCTCGAGAACTCGACCAACTTTGCTGGATACGATGAGATTCGCCAAAAGTGAGCAGCACTGAACCGCGTCGTTTCACGGGTTGCTAACAAGAGTATAGTGTCATCGCGCTCTCCAAGCTCTACTCGCTCAATGACCCTCGAATTGCCCAAGTTACGGTCAAGGGTGATTTGATTGTGGGCAATGACGACGGCCGTATCAAGACGCGCTCGCGTGCCAAGAAGAGTATGTGCTCAGATCCAGAGAGCGTTTCAGTGCCCTGTTCGATTCTGGAACGCCTCTACGTTGAATACACCCAATACGACGAACAACCCGCTAACGCAACCTCTCACCATGACTTAGACCCCGACCAGTACACCATCATCCCTGCCACGCTCAAGATGGTCAAGGTCCTCATTGAGGAGCTCGTCTCCGCATCCGGCACCCGCGCGGCTGCCAACGCTGCCTCGGCAGCCATGGCGACTGCCCAGTTCGATGATGAGGATGGCGACGACGAGGGCTGGGAGGACGAGGACGATACGCTGGATCTCAGCCTGGGAACCACCAAGTCGGAGCTCATGTCCTTTATCGAGGCCGGCGGCCAGCGCCAGCGCGACGACGAGACGCAGGCGTACCTGACGGAGTTCTTCATCCGCTGTGGACGCGAGAATCTGGGCAACTTCCAGGAATGGTACAGCATGCTGACCGATGACGAAAAGGCCAAGCTCAACGAGGTGGCCAACTCGGCTGGACAGTAGGCCCGTAGCCACGATACGACTTGAATGATGGGGATCGATTCAGCAGGAGGAACAATTTTTGATGGAAGTAAGGAAATCGGCATGACAGCCAGTGCAATGTGATGGATGTCCAAGGAAGTATGTTGTCTTTGATAGACTGAGCAGTAATCCTCTCTCTTTTTTTGTCATTACAATTAGAAAGAAAGTAGATAGACACGACGACATTCCAAGGCAGCCCGTTTTGGCAAGCCCCATGATGATGATGATGATGAAGCAACACCTGTATTAGGCTGTAGATATCGGGGGGGGGGGGGGTTGCAGACGGCGCTACGCGCTCGGGTTGGGAATGCATATTGGGAACTTGATAGCATATTTCATTATTGTTGTGTTCGTCAATTCGTTATCCGTGACAACCTTCTTCTTGGCTCATTGTACAGTACATGCAAGTCACCGCTTCTTACTTGTTGGTCAGTGCTAGATGAAGTCTCCGCCGCCAAATCCACCAAAGGGGTTACCGCCTCGACCGCCTCCAGGGCCGGGAAACCTTGGGCCACCTCCCGGACCTAGAGGATCCCACCGTGCACCTGGAGGAGCCTGAGGGTCATAGCCTCCCTGCGCTCCGCCGCTGCCTCCGAATAACGGGTCGTCAAATGTGGGATGCATGCCGCCGCCGCCGCCGGGACGAGGCAGTCCGCCGCCAACAAAGGAGCCACGGAGGGGGTCGTGGGGCCCCAGACCGGGCGGATTTAGGTCGTCGTGGCCGATGTTGTAGGGTGAGCGGCCGGGCACGACGAGGCCCGGAGGTGGACGGTTCATCTCGTACTCGTCCTCGAAGCCGGGCGGTGGGAAGTCTGCAACGGGAGCGGGCCTTGGACGGGCCATTTCCGGGAGCGGGCTCGCCAGGGGATGGGGCATGTTGGGCATCGGATCGCCCCGGAACGGTCGGTCCGGGTTGCGGGCTTCTTGTGCGCGGCGCTCGGCGTTGGCTGCCGACTCTGCCTCGGCGACCTCGACGTAGCCCTCGCTCTGGAGTTTGGGGATGAGCTTCTGGACAATGTTGACCTTGAGATCGCGAAGGATGTCTATTGACGGTTAGCGGCATACTCGACGCTGGGTGCTGTGCGACAAGAAACGCACCAGAAATGGCCTGCTCGGACACAAAGACATTGCGCAGCTTCTCGGCAAGATCGCTGCGGTCCTCGTCCCCAGACTCAGTAATGGTTATGCGCACGGGCAGGGCGTTGCTCTTGACTACATCGCGAACGGTGCGCTCGAAGCGGTATATGTTCTCATCCCCGACAGCAAGTCCGCGAATCTCCACCTTGCCACCCATACGGTCGATGCGGATGACAAACGTCATCGAGGACTGCTTGTGGGTGTAGACAAAGGAGAGAGAGCCAAAGCCAGAGTTCCACTGCGCTGGCAGACGGGGAGCGAGGGACTCGCACGCGGCTGGCGAAGATGGTCAGTACATCAGAGGATTGCAGTGACGGGGCGGGCAAGCAAGCAAGCAAGCAAGCAGGTGAGCAAGACATACGAAGCTTCTTATCCTCATCGAAGCCGCAAAGCTTGAAGTGAATCGCCGTCATGTACACGTGGATGAGCAGGGCGATGGCCTCGTAGGAGCTGGCGAGGTCGGATGAATCGTCGCCCTTGGGATGCGTGGGTAGGGCGTCGGCCATGCCGCGCAGGATGGCGGCGGTGCTGAGGGGCTCCGCCATGGCGATTTCGGATTTTGAAGCGCTGATTTGGTCAGAGGCGTTGTACGAGGTTGGTTGATGTTGGACAAGTTGAACAAGTTGATGATGGAGGAAGGTTCTTGGTTCACGTCATGGGTCGGAAGCCTGGCAGCTGGTACAGTATTGTACAAGCTCTCAGCCCTATAAGTGGATCATGTGCTCGTGGGGGACAATTAGGTAAGAGATGGCGAGGAAGCTCATGTATCGGCATTGGCTGCTAATCGTCAGGGAACCGCAGCTTCATATTGCAGATGGGATATGTTTACGGCCTCATGAGAACCAATTCGTCTTCTCATCGTCTTGAAGCAGTTATCTACCAACGTGCCCCGCGGCGCCATTCCAACACCCCACTACCACTCCACTTCCACTAACCCCCCATCATGAGGAGGAGCTCTCGTCCCACGTGATGCCGCGATACCACTCAACGCGTCTCCACTTAGAGAAACGCGTCTCCCGGCAAAACCGCCATCACCACCACCGCTTTCACCACGACAACGACGGCGCACCAACCAACATCCTTGTCCGCCATCCAGACGAGACGAGACGAGACGAGACGGTCTGCCGCCCACTGCCACCCATGTCCGCCGCCCAAGACGCCCCGGAAACGTCGCTCCCCGACCACGTCGCCTCACCCCTCCTCGACTCCTTCACCACCTTTCTCACGCTCACCCTGCACTCCCTCCTCTACCACCGCGGCCTCTACCCGCCCGCCACGTTCCTGGTGGCCCGAGCCTACAATCTGCCCGTCCGCCAGTCCCGCCACCCGGGCCTGTGCGCCTGGATCAACGATGCCGTCACCGCCGTCGCCGCCCAGCTGCGCACCGGCGCCGTCCGCCGCATCGCCGTCTCCATGCACGCCCCGTCCACCTACGCCGTCCTCGAGCGCTGGATCATCGACACGGCCTCGTTCCCCGTCTGGGGCGATGCCGTTTCCGATGCCGATGCCGGTGTCTTCGTCGACGAGAACATGACACCCGCCGGGGCTGATCTTGTCCAGCCCGAGGCTCAGGGTTCCATCAACTGGACCGACGTCAACGAGGCCCTGAGGGGCGCCCTGCGGCGCATCGCTCACGCCGCCGAGATCCTCCCTCCTCTTCCCAAGGAAAGCACCTTTACCATTGCTGTTGAGCTTCGTGACGAAGCTCCCGCCCCTATTGGTGTAAGAGCAAATTCGACAACGGCCCCGTTAAGCTGGCCGCATCCCCGCTAATGCCTCTCTTACAGCACCCTCAACCCTGGATCCCTGCTCAGCCTAATCTGCAACCTCCTACTACAAAGAGGACAGATACGTCATCAAACCAAGGCTCCTCTCTTGGCGGCGCCAGCACCACTGCTGTCCGCTCCGTACAGGCCGGGCCCTTGTTTTTTGAGTGCTGGATCGAGCACGCCGCCTCTTCTTCTTCTTCTGCTTCTACGTCGCCTGCCTCGTCCTGACCAGCAAGTTTTGTGATACCCAAGAGATAGATGTTGATCATGTACGTTTCGCATTGACTCTCTAGCTCGTCCATTTCTCTCTACATTCCATGATGATGATGATGATGATGATGATGATGATGATGTGGAACCCATCCTGCAGGTCCAGTAATATCAGACCCAGCTTGCCAGCTCCCCGCCTCAGCCCGGCCGCACCAAAGTAGAGTGCCAGTGCTTGATATACAACAGCCCATGTATAATGTAAAAGCTGATTGAACGTGATGGAGCCTCAATACTCCCGATCCGGCCGCTATAACCCCCGACCCTAGTCGTATTCTCTCATTAATTTGTCTGGGGCCGCCGTGTGCTCAAAGCTCCGAGGAGCCAGCGTTCATTGTTCCGTACTCTTCAGAGCCGCACGCAGGCTCACCATTTCTCGCTTCAGTCGCGCATTCTCCTTCTTGATTCGCGCCGTCTCCTCGCCCTGCTCTCGCAGCCGCATCATTAGCTCTTCCTTGTCCTCCTTACCCTTGCCCTTGAGTGCCTTGACAATCTTGCCCAGCTCGCCGTTGAACTTCTCGTAAAGCACCTCGTTCTCCGCCACTGCTTCCTTGTAGAGCTGGTCGATCGCTCGAACCTTGGCCTCGGATGCGTTCACCGTCGTCTCCATGTCACGCTGGATGGCATCGTGCCTTTCTGCCAACTCCTCCACCACCGTCGGGATGCGATCCTCTAGCTGCCGAATCGTCGCCGAGATGCGACGCATGTCAACAGATTGAGAGCCCGGAGGTCTGGTGCTGTTGACTCGCGCCATTTCCTCTCCAATCTTGGAGAGTTCGGATTGCAGCAAAGCATCAACATCCTCCACCGCCTTCTTTTGCGTCTGCAGTCGCTCCCGGAGCTTCTGCGGTGACTGCAGACGGAGCCGTTGCGCTGCTACTTTGGGAGGACTAGAACCCGCACGAGCGCGAGTCTCGGCCCTCGATATTACCTGCTCCGGTGATCGTAGCACAGGGGAGTCGGGCCCGTTGCCCAGCTGTCTGGGAGGCTGCAGGGTGGGCGATTCGAGGCCGGACCTCAGTCCTCTTACGGTCGACGACCTCAGCGTGAGAGCCTCGGGGCTGGAGGCCAAGGCCCTTGCCGTAGATGGCCTTAGCGTGGTAGACTCCCCCGTGTAGGTCAGCTGTCGGGCAGGCCGCAGCAGCGGTATATTGGTCGACGAAAGCGTCCTCGAGTGTCGATGGCCCTTGGGCGGTGAACTTGATTTCGTAGTGTCGCTGCTATCTGTGGTGGAGGGTGGCGAGAAAGCATCGGCGAGTGAAACATTCTCCTTGTATCGCGATGCCCGAAGCGTCTGCGCCACGCCCGGGCTCATGGGTAGTCGGCATGGTGTCGACGCCTGGGAGCTTGCATTGCACTTTTCCGACGTCTGCTTCGTGTCTTGCAGAGCCTGCAAGGGCTCCTCCTCGTAGTCCTCCGGCGGTTCATCTTCCAACGTCGCTGCAGCCATGAGGTTCTTGAGGTCTGAGAGGGAGCTCCGCCGCTTCCTTCTGGGCGATCGTAGGACTGCCACCTCAGTTTCCGGCTCACCTATCGTCTCAAGCATCCGGTTCGAGCTCCTTGGTCTCTGTACTTCCTCAAACGCCCCTGCTATGGGCGGACGATCGCGAGACCCAGGGCGTCGATGCAGCTTCTTGGGCAAGGTTCCGTCGTCGATGGATTGAGACCGCCCAATGGAAGCCTTGGACACGCTGGACGCCTCACCCGTCGCCGGATTGCGGTGCTTGCTGAGAGTCCGCCACATGGATGACCGATCGTCCTTGCTGTTCTGTCGTAAAAGCGTATCGAAGCCGAACTTGCGACGAAGAGAGGAGGTGTTGGAGGTTACGGAGCCGGTATAAGGCTTTCCGCCCCGGAGGCCCTCTCGTAGTGCCGAGTTGATGGAGTCGTAGGTCGAAGAGTCCAAATTGAAAGTGTGATTAAGGCTGGGCTCCTCAAAGATGCGGTCGCTATCCTCAACTAGTCGGTCCAAAAGATTGATATAGTTGGCCGCAGTGCCGTCCCACACCAGCAGCTCAGCAAAGGCAAGCGTGAGAGCACCCCGATCGCTATCATTGCCGCACTCGTCCAGCAGTTCGGCCAACAGCTTGATGAGCGCAGTGAAGGCTCGACGGTTTTGCGGCGCCATGTCGCCAAACAAAAAGTTGACAAAGTCCGCAAAGTCTCCTGGAACCCTGCGATTGATCCGCTCTTGTAGCGTGTCGAGGGAGTGCATGCTCATGACAGGACCCATCTGCTCTGTCCACGCGATACGCAAGAACTTCTCAAACGCCACAAAAATGACCTCAGTGCTCACATCAGCAGAGGCGTCATAGTCGAAAGGGTTCTCTATGAGACGGTTGTAAAAGTCGTTGACCAGGAGCTCATCGGCCACCGAGCGATTAAGTAGTGTGCGTGCCATGATCTGGCCTTTGCGGGACTGAAACGCAGCAACGTATCCCGTAAACGCCTGCTCGAGGCGCACGAGAGGGTTCTCAGGCTTGTCCTCGTCCCCACGGTCCGTTTCTCTACTCCTTATTGAGCCGAACATGGACTGTTGACTGTTGTTTCGGTGTATTGACGGCACCTGTCGATGGTGATGCTTGCTTGTTGTAGAGGCCACTGAATCGGTAGTGCTCACTGAGCTCCCGCTCCATATACTTGATAGAAGCTTTACGGGGGAAGTTGCCAGGAACGAGCGCGTCTTCTCGGCCCGACTGTTGAGCTGTAAATTGTGAAGGGCCTTGGAGTAGTAAGAAACGAGGGGCGCTGTGAGGTGGAAATTGGAGACATTGTGCTGAGTGCTGAGAAGCTGTATGACTGTCTTGCGTGTTAGCGCCAGGTCAGTTTAGCTGGTTAGAGAGCAGACGTACCTCGCCGAGAGAGAGTCGAGATGAAGTCTTCGACAGCGATTTCGTCCTGGAACTCCTTTCCGTTCATCCCTACGGTGACCATTGACATGCGTCTCGAGTCATTGGTCGTCACGTTCACGACAATCTCCACGCCATAGTGACCAACGGGAGCGCCCTTGGTGCCCCTTTCGTGATCGACGACAATACGGATGGGGGCAGGCTCCTTGCGTCCCTCAACCAGCTGATCGGCCCCCTCTTGGAAGACGGCAGCGTGGAACCCAAGGTTGCTATCAGGCATCCGCACAGCTCGCATCGTCCAGCAGGGATCTTCCCGCTCAGCTTCAGAGAAGCGCGACTCGATCCGAGCTTTGATGACATCCTCTCCCCACTTAGCTGCCTTGCCCTCATGGGTTTCTTGCAGGACAAAGCAACGGGAGGTAGCCGACTTGCTAATCCGATGTTCGCCAGCGTGCGCGCCCTTCATATCCTGGGTTGACGTCATCCAAAAGGCCGCCCCGTTGAGCGATTCGGTAAATCGGACATCGGCAAGATTGTGCCATCCAGTAAAGACGAATTCGTATGATGCAGGGCCGCCGGCTGCATTTGTCATGGAGATGAGCAGGCCAGCAGCGGATGGTTTCTCAATCTCGCGCAATAGATCGCGCCCGGTCATATTCGCGGCCAACTTCTTCAAGATGACAACGCAGTCAGAGAAGAGCAGGAAGATGCCCGATCGATCCGACTGGTTCACAGATAGCTGGAAGGGAGGCGCCACCTCGACAAAGTCCGCGGCGGCAATTAGGCGGCCCTGTGGCTCAAGATCCGCGGGCCATGCTTCAACCATGTTTCGAAGTCTGCTGGCTACGTGGGGCTTGTCGGGCATTGGCTCGTCCATGGAGCAGATGTTTGTGATGATGTCTCGCGCCTTGAGCAGGACTTGCAGCGCAGGGTGGGTGATGGGGAGGCAGCTGACGATCTGATCGATGAGCAAGCTGTATCGGGGGAGGCGTTGTACTGGCTCGATGAGGATGGAGCGAATCGCCTGCTCTCCAGTCTGGGCGACGCGCTGCTTGAAGCTCGACTGCTGGTCGAGAAACGAGTTGAGGAGGGCCGGGAAATGCTGGCTCGCCCTAATGTAGTCCTGGTAGCACTGAGTAAACTTGGGGAACCACTCGAGGAAGAGCCTTGCCATGGCCACGGCACCGCTGGGGTCCTTGACCCGCCCGATCTTGGAACCTAGCGTTACGGTTGGGGTCTCCATGTCTCTGACGGCCTCCTCTTCCGTTTCGTCCATGATCCTGCGCAGCTCCTCCATGAAACCCGAGTTCATCTGGAGTATTTGATCGGCCGACTGGGGGAACAGCCGCTCCAGTTCTTCCTCGGACGGGCTAAGGCTGCCTGCGGGTCGCCTTTGGGCGCTCTCGCGAAAATCGGCTGCTACATTCTTGACCAGCTCGTTGAGCTTCATTACATAGCGCTCTTCCGTGTGCACAAGCTCGGCCAGTTTCATGCGCAGCTCGGCCTTTTGGTCCTTGGTAAAGGCTTTACTTCGATTGAGTGACGTAGGTTTTGATGGGGCACGGCGTAGGCGACTGGTGGGTAGAAAGACAGGCTCGCCAAAGAGCTTGACAATGGGTGTGTATCCTCCATACTGGCGTAACGTTGGGTCGAGGATGTCATCCTCGTCGTCCGGGACGTCCTCTAGATCCTCGGGCTGAAGAGGGACAATTGCGCCAGGCGGAAGAACAAGGTCAATGTCGACATTACTGATGTGCTGCGTCTGCAGCGTCTCTTGGAGGGTCTCGATCGTCTCTGTGGTGTGCTCGCTCGCAATCATGGACTGGACGATTTCGGCGGCATGTTGCTCGGTAAAGAGGGTGGGGGAGCTGTCCGGACGGCGGCCCTTTGTTGGATAGAGGTTCTTGAGATAAGACTTGACGCCATCGGACAGTTCTGTAAAGTATTTGAAGAGGCCAAAGGCAAGGGCGCGGTAGATTTCGTCGCCCTGAAACTCGCGGGGTAGGTAGTTGACGACGCTGTAAAAGGCGGAGTTGGGAGAGATGGTGAGGCGGGGGAAGGACTGGAAGCCGGCGGCGGAGAAGATGTGAACCTGGACGCGCGAGCTGTTGTGGGTGTAATTTGCTGTGGTGGAGGGCCCGTGGAAGATGAGGACGGGAAGGTGGCCGAGGAGGGGGTCGGAGGCGTAGTAGAGGGTGAGATGATCGGGCGAAAGCGCCAGCTCTTCAGTAACGCGAACCATGGCCTCGTCGATGGGCCGCGGGCGCGAATCCCCAAGCCAATGGTGCTACGATGCTGATCGCCCAGAGCGCTGGGTTTCGATGTCGTCGCAGTGTCGCCAGTTGCAATTTCGTATTTTCGCAATTCGCAATCCGCAGTCCGCAATCCGCAATCCGCCTTCCGTTTTCCGAGTGTAGTGGGTTGAGGTCGAGATTCGATTAAAGGCGGCTCCGGCCAGATGACAGTACGGCAAGAGACGACGACACAAGAAAGATGGAACGAAACAAAACAAAACGAAACAAAACGAAGCAGGTAAACGTCAGAGGGCGAGGAGCAGGAGGCGCTGAATGGCGTCGAGAGCGTGAGCGAGGAGCGGGTAACGAAGGTAAGGGCCGGAAGGGAGGGAGAGTAAACAAGCAAGCTCGCGTCGGCTGCCCAATGCAGATAAGAGATGAATGCAGGCGCAAGAAGCAGAAGAAGTAGCTCGCAGGGGCGCACAGCAAAGCTGGTGAGACCCCGCAGGTTCGCACGGCCACGTAAGCGACGGCTGGGATCAAGAAAAGGAGAGAAAGCGAGGGACTGAAGATGAGAGAGTAAGTGAAGGCTGGAGAATGGAGACTGGAGACTGGAGAATGGAGAATGGAGAATGGAGAATAGAGAATAGAGGTGGATGGAGGTGGATGGAGGTGGAGATGGGATACTGGGACGAACAGTCGAAAGTAAACACGGGCCCTTTGCTTTGGTGCGATGCGATGCGAATGAATGGGTGCGCTAGAGCCAGTCTCAACTTGGCGGTCAGCAAGGGCGGTACGGTACAGTAGCTACAGTACCTTCCTTACCTTACCTTACCTACAGCCCACTGCTGCTGCTACTGTAAGATACAGCAGGTAGGTACCTACCTACTGTATGCTTAAGCGCCAGCCCGGCAGGGCGCTTGGCGTTGTTGGCTCCCTGGGGACTTTGGTACGGTACATGGTACAGTAGCCCGGGCATGGATGGGAATGAGAAGGTATAGTAGGTGGAAGGATACCTTACAGCATCACGCTAATCTGTAGTCGCAGGAGACCATGCTCCAGTACGGAGTACAGTATCCGTAATCTGCAGTCTGTAATCTGTGCTGCAGGCCTGTTCCTGTATGCTGGGGCAACCAGCTGCAGCTGCAGCGGCTGTTCCAGTCTCCAACTGGAGACGAGACAGATGGAGCATGGCGGACGGCAAATGGCAAATGGCGGCTGGCGAATAAAGATATGCAGACATGGGGATCAGCCTCCATCATCCATGCCAAGGTTCAGTCAGTCAGTCAGTCAGTCAAGTCTCAGGACCCAAGCAGGACCCAAGACAGACCCTCAAGGGTAGCCCAGCCAGGCCCGGGAAGCCCCGCCCCGCCCGCCCCCAATATCGCAAGTAAACATTCCATCGCTGGAGGGGTAACCCAACGTCCTCCCGTCCCGAACAGGGCTCCAGTGTTCCAGGCTGGCTTGCCGTCTTCTAGCGTTCCCCTTCTAGCGCACTTTTGACTTCACGTGGGAGCACATCTCCAACAACCTCCAACCTCCAACCGCCAACCTCTAATCTCCAACTCCCATCGCATCGCATAGCGTCACGCCGCATCGCATCGAATCGACATCGCAGCTTCATTTCTCACTGCTCCTCAACCGCTGGAAAATGGCGAGCCAGGCTGGAGGCGCAAGCGTCTTCCACAGCCCTGACCCTGCCGGCTACCGCCTCATTGAACTCCCTCCCGAGGTTCAATCTCTCCTCGAGTCCCCCAATGCGCCCACGTCCGTACAATTTCTCCCTTGCAGGTAGCCACAGCGACAGCTACAGCTATAGCTAACCAACCACCCGCACTCAAGTCTCACCCTCGAATCCTCCGACGACTCCGGCGCCCTCCTCAGGACGCCCCAGAAAACATATGCACTTCGCCAGAAGAACACTTCCAATGCCTTCATGCTCCTCACCGCCCGCACCGACCCGGCCACTCCCAGCCTAGGCGTCAACATTGTCTCCACCGTTCGCGAAACCATTGAGCTTGAACCCGTCGCCGACAAGACTGGGTCTGTGGGCGACGCGCAAGGCTTGAGGAACACAGGGAGCAAGGGCAAGTGGCATGAGAAATTTGGAAGAAACCGTTAGGGCAAGCAAGCAAGCAAGCAAGCAAGCAAGCAAGCATGCAGCCGCCACGGCGGGTCATGCCAACAGTGAAAGGCTGCTTGCATTGTATTTGACCATGCAGCATGGCGTATGGCGTACGGTAATTCTTATTCTCCCCTTATATCAAAGTCAAGCAACATTCACCGGCAGACCACGTCGGATGACTGGTAGATCATTCGAGCCGGGTCGCTGCCAGATGACGGTCCGTGAATGCTCATATCATAGTAACGCTAGCTCAACCACGGTAACCTCAGCTCCAGCCAATCCGTCAACGCCCCTTGTGCCGAGACTATCACCATCCCACTAGAAGAAAGAAAGAAATATTTAAAAGGAAAACGCTCATAAGATAAAGAACCAAACCTTCAAATGCGCCCGATCTGTCCCCAGATAAGTTGTGACCGTCCTCGTCTGCGATCTAGACTGGCACATGAACGTTTGGGTAGCCAACGCCTGCCCCAGCAGTTTCTTCTTCAATTCGCTTTCTGGCAGCTGCTTCCGCAGCTCGAACCTCGGCCTGGTGCCGTGCCTCTGTGTGATCAAACAAAGGGCATTGGCTTTTTGGTCCACCGAGTCGTTCGCGGCCCTGGAAGTGACTGTAGTTGCATGATTTGGAGCAGATATAACACTGCATGTTGCCGCATTCTTTGAGAGCGCATTGCATCTTGTTGCAACCTTCCAGTTTGATGAAAGGTGTATCGCCTGGGAAAGTGTCAGCTACAATCACATCCTTGGAAGGCCAACACAAACACTTGTTGCATCTACGAATCAGGGCCGCTGACATGGCCTCTTCTATTTCGTGTTTTTGGTCGATTCCACGTTCAATGGCCGCCTCCCGGCATGTCTTTGGTATATGCGTCTTGGTTCCGCAGAGACGGCAGCTGACCTGTAGGCATTCTGGGTTCTCACAGGTAAACTCCCGGTTCTGCTCGACTGGCGGGTACACGGCTGCATAGGGGCAAAACGGACACCTTGCAAGATTGTCCAGCTTTGCTAGCCGAAGAACGGTTTCTTGCTCAATCCGGTCAAGGGCGCTTGCCAGGTCGTCGTCGAGAAACATCTCCCTCTGGCTCAAAGAAAAGCCAGCCTCGCAACCTTCCATGGACATACAGCATAGCTCATACTTTGATAGACCAATCGCCGTTGCCGCGTTCCGGCGTGCGCAGCCAAGGCAAAACGGCTAAGAGAACACGTTAGCTCTTCAGGCGATACCAATGATATCATGAACATTGGGCATCATACATGCTGTGGCTCACCTGCACAATGCACAGTGTCAGAGGCACGGAACTCCGTGAAGCAACATTGGCACTCTATGAGAATGCCATCGTCGGCCAACTCAGGCTCTTTCTGTAAGCCTCGCCTCTTTCTCGTAATTATGATTCGTCGCGGTCCATGGGGCTTGTCTTTCTGACTTGTTCGCGCATGGCCGTTTTGCTGGCCCCGTTTTCGTTTGAGAGCCACGGGCATTGGTGCTCTTTCATATTCTTTGCCATTTTCGGCTTGTTCGACGATGCTGTTGACTATAGCATCAACATTGTAAGACAATCGACTGGCTTCCGTCTCAAGGAATAAGGGGCATATATTGGGAAATACGGCCACAATGTCCTCTGTGCGGCTCTGCCTGACCGCTTTGTTCACGGCTTCTTGAATACTTTCCGCGGAGTTTCGTATTGCTACTCTCGTGATTTCCAGAGTCGCATCGTGTACACCTTTTCGTATCGCCTCTGTGGCATCCCGAGTCGCAGTATTGATGGCGTCTCTTGCTGCTTCGTGCAAGGCTTCTTGGAATTGTTTATCCGCGGCGGCCTCGCGAGCCTCTGGCTTGGAGGCGTCTCGGGCTGCTGCGGCGGCGGCTTCTTGGACCGCTTCGTCTACGGCCACAAGAGCCGCCTCTGCTGCAGCCAGTCGTGCCGCATCGGCGGCTTTCTTCTGTTCTGCTGTGCGTTTCTTATCCTTGACTGACATCGTTATCGGAAGATCCACCTCGTTATTACGAGTGATTTCAAGCGTATAAGTGCTATAGGATTGACAAGCCAAACTGAAGGTACGCAGAGAGGCGGAAAATCCGGTGTTGCGAGGAAAACTTAAGGCCAAAGAGCCGTAGCCATCCAAGGAGGACGATATGGCCACAGAGTGTTGCCTAGAGGAAGAAGAACGAGTCAGTGAATCTTGAGTGGAAAGGGAGTTGATAGCAGCTGCCCGCCAGGTTACGTTGGTCTTACAAGGCAGTTCCGATGGCTCGTCGTCTTTCCTAGCTTCGGAGATGTTTCCCAATAGCAACAGTCAAGCAGCCATTGGTAATATGAGAATAGTTCGCAAGATGTAGGAAGGTATGCGGTAAAAAGTTATCGTTTGTGGTATTTATTGTCACAGAAAAAGTTAGGCTTCGCACTTGCTTCCCTAACGCACAGGAAGCTCCCTCCTCTGCAGCTGAGAATTAGAGTACGAGGTTCGAAGCCATCTCTGAAATCAGAAATAGGCACTCTTAGGCCCGTCATCTCCATCAGTGCTTGAGTCATCTACAATCATTGACCTTCGGGTCCTGGTAGAGCGCCGGGGTGGATTGCGTCGTTGCTCCGGTTGCTGTGGCTTTTCTGGTGCACTCTCCGATTCTGGTGTCCCAGTTGGCCGCGCACATTCAGGGTCCTCTTGTATGCTCTCCTCTTTCCGCGGCAGATCGTCGTCTTGTGCCTGAGTCGTGGCGTCCTCCATAACGAGGTCATCGCCTTCGTCATCATCCTCATCCACCGCCGGGAAGAAACTTGGGTTGTGGTGCACGGGTGCTGTGTCTTCCTCAACATCCTCCTCGTAACCTTCGGGAAGAAACCCGCCTGCCATATCTTCATCGACAGCCTGTTCTGCTGTCTTGGAACGAGTAGCGTCTCTACTGTGCCCAAAGACAGAGACCATATCATCTACCTCTCCGTATTCTTGGCGGATCCGATCTGCGATGCGCATCCCCATCAAAAACCTCCGCCACTGGCCCAGTGCTGCCTTTTGACGCTTCTCATCCTCTTTCCTCGCACGCTCAGCTTCATCCTTCTCAAGCTCCAGCAGCAGATTGTCGTAGTTTTCCTCTGCAACAACTACGCCCTGTATCACTGGAACAGCCATCCGATGACCAAATTCGAAACCTACAACCGCCTCGGCGTAGTCGATTTGGAGCCTCTTACAGACACGCATTGCCCCTCGATAGGGTACATGAACAGCGCCTTCAGGACACATGTGTTCAGCGAACAAATCGATGTTTCTATACCAATAGTTAGCAACATCCTACAAATTGGAGGGAGGGGAAAGCACATACCCGTATTCGTTCTTGGGAATAACGCCATCTTGTATAGGCGGTGGAATAATCCAATCCGTCTGCTCAATGCTGAACAATCCCTGAAGAACCTTTCTACCTGTTGCTGCTTCCGCCTCCATGAGCTCTCGTCGTCTGTTTGTGGTGGCTGCGCGATAAGGGACTCTCTTCAGCGGCTGTTCGCCAGCGATGGGTGCTCGTCCCTGTTTGTGCCAGGTCTCGGCACTCTTGACTAGAAGAACATCGCTGCGGAGGAAGACGTCTTCCTCTTCCGCCTTCCCGCCTTTCCCTTTATTCTTGAAGGTCTTGACGGGTACAGCATCTGCCTTTAGTGCCTCCTCCCGCTTTAGATGACGTTCAAGGACATACTCTTTCGACTGCTTGTAGTATTGTAACGTCTCTTCGCCCTCCTTGACCTCCTTCTTCTCTGGCTTTGCGGGTTTGAGATCCGTCGCATCTTCTAGGTCGTCCACTTCCGTTAGAGGAGACTGCTTGGTCCCACGACGATAGCCAGACATCGCCGTCTTGAACCAGTCAAACTGCTCGTATCGTTTTACTTTGCCGTGGCGGTTGTAGACTGGGACTTTCTCCTGCGGCATTCTTACACCCTTCGTCCGACCCGGTAACGTATTCCGTTTGAGATACCTGACAGTAACGTCCTTGGCTGTACCATCCTGGCAGAACCCTATGATGTAGGCCATCACTTGGCGTGACTTGTCTGCCTTGGCACCGCGTGGTTCTAGCGATTCGATTAGATCCCGGTTCGTTCCAATCACACTTTTGACAATGGCATCCAGGGGCAGATATCTATTCGTAACTGGCGACAAAACCTCTGTCCAATAATGGGGAAATTCCAAATCCTTATCAAACGTTTTGAATCCAGCGGGCTTTTTTCGGGGGGTAACCTTGAGATCGACCACAGACTCATCATCTGTGTCCTTGTACTCGAGTTCCAACTCGTCTGAACTGGTGGGGGGTTCAGATTTCGGTTGTTTGAGGGTTTTCGAGGTCCTTTTCGCTCTCTGGGTGCTCGAGCCATTTGTCTGAGGTGCTGGTTTCTTCTTTTCGCTTACAAGTTTCGTTGTCGCTTTGCTGCTCTTCCTCTCAGATGAATGAGGTGCTTGATCTGGAGTCTCGTGTTCTGGGTCCGCATCCTCCAGCTTATTCCATCCAAAACCCAAGCAAGGTAAATTGGCGACCATTCTCGCATCAAGGCCTAGACCTCGAAGAAGAGCAGTAAATAGTTGTGCCCCAACGTCGCGACTGCCCTCACAATCACGCGCACATCGTCTGAAGTCATCCAAGCTCGATATCCGCTCTCCGAAGCGACTCGGGTCATGCGACTCGGTGTTGAATGTCTTCGTCAGGCGGTCGAGACGCTCTAGTGACATATACCCCTGCTTCCTCAAACCGGGTGCATTCACTCGAAATCTTTGTTTCCACCAAGACGCCAAGGCCTTCATCAGACGGAAGAGAGGATCTCCATGGCTCATATCGACCGCGCCAGGTTCCAATTTCTCGGCTTCATCGCCCCAATCGTGGGCACGCCGGCTCTTTGAAGAGGTCTTTCCTTTGCTTTTGCCCTTTCCTCTGGCGTTACTTGGCGATCGTAACGGGGGTTCCTTTACGAGCCCACTACTGCGCCTCCATCGGTCAACCTCGTCCCAAAGTCTCGGGGAGAGATGAGATATCATGGTCGCCTTCACCTCTGGGTCACAGAGCCATGAGTTGCGGACAGCGTTGTGCCATAAAAGAGACAGGACGTGGACACAATGGGTGGCATTGCGAACCTTTCTTTCGATCTTCGTGGGACCTTTCTTATCTCCGTAGAGGTTTGTCAGAGAGACCCGGGTATCCTTGATCAATGTCAACTCCAAATCGCCCGAAGGCACCGGCGCATCTGAGGCGACCGTTGTCGGCGCCTCAACGTCCTCAAATTCAACATCATCATCGTCGTCGTCATCGCCATCATCCTCCACCGAGTTCTTCCGATTGCCGTTCTTTGCAGAGGGAACGTCCTCAAACTCGATGTCCGAAAGCGAGGTCAACGAGCTTTCATCGTCGTCGCTATCGCCGCCACCAAATCCGCCGAGAACTGAGGTTGCGGTTTTGGAGGATTGGGGCGTTGCAGTAGCATCCAGGTCATCATAGAGTGTCGCGCGGCGTTGAGCCGAAGCGGCACCACCGGCATTACTCTTGGCGGTCTTTCTCCCCCCCTTGGATGGCTCAGGCGTTTCGCGCAATCTTTTGCGCGGTACAATTGGAGGCATCCTGACCTCTGGGATATTAGCGGATCATGTTCAGTCACTGATGGTGGCGCAAACGACGTTGCTGGTAGTTTGAGAGACCATCCGTCATAGATGCGCGCAACCCACACGAAAGCACGTGACTACCACTTAACGTCCGCCTGTTGCTTCGCTGTGTGACTAGGAACTTGAACAGGAAGCTACAGCTGTCCATTCAGGTGACAATATCCTTGACATGGTATTCTGATTGACTAACTATATCGAGCCCACGTCTGTTCGGATCCCACGAGAACGGGCCACGAGATCCCCCGAATTCGACATCTCGGTAGGTAGTTACCACTAGAAACCCAGCTACGTGCAGGTATATGAAGTAAACGACTTCCTAACAACACACTCGCTTACCGTTAAAAACGCAAGCCGTCTAAAAGAGAAATGGCCGTCTCACACAGCCGCGGACTCGTTACCAAATACGATTCTCTATACATCCAACATGCTCTCTGACCCTACGCTCAACGCCAAACGATGCTCGCTGTACAATCAGATCCCAAGTACTTCCCTCAAGCTTCAATCAAATCGGCGGGAGGACCAACTCCCCGCAACAGAACCACCGTGTTCCCACTCTGCAACGACGTCCCCACCTTCTCGCTAAAGTCCAGTAGCCTTCCCCCTTCCACATGGAATACGCGAAGCTTATCCCTCTCGTCGGAACTCTGGTTATTGATGTTCTGCACTTGTAGGCTCCTGGCCGCTGCGTCCAATACTCGCCCTACGACCCAGTCTTTTGAGTAGAAGAACTCGCCCTTGGGGAACTTTGCCTTGGCCGTCTCTGCCTCGGCCTCGACGTAGATGTAGACTCGCTTCTCCATGGGTAGCTTAGCATCGCCCTTGGCCGTCTTCTTCAGATTGTTGACGGCAACCACGCGCGCGGCAGCTGAGCTCGGTTTGGGCTTTGGCAACGCTCGTTCTGCCTGCTCCTTCTTTGCCGAACCCCAAGCTCTCAGTTTGTCAAAAGCGGACCTGGTCTTTTGGCCTACGTCGAACTGGGCGGGCCGCGCCCCGATGGGGACGAGGTTCTTGCAGTTGTGATCTTCCTTTAACCGGTGCTTGAGGCAATAGTCTCGGTTGCAGATTTGGCAGTGCACACCAGGCGTCAGTGAAGTTCCAACAGTCGTCTTGCATTCGGGCGATGCACATGGCTTCTCCGAGACCTTGTCGCGAAGCGTCCGGCCTTGACCGATTGAAGGCTGGGCTAGCTGCGCGAGTCGCTTCCGTTCTGCCCAAGCACCGGCCTCTGAGCATTTGTGCGCCGTCTCGGATCGGTGGTCGAGGCAGAATGTCTTTCGGCAAGATTGGCAGAAGAAGGGGAGGAAGTCGAGCTGGTTGCAGTAGTCATACTCGCAGTGCTTTCCGATCAGTGTCGCGTCTTTTTTCTCGTCCATTTCGACGTAGCTCGTTTCCTGAGCATCCTTTTTGGAAGAAGACGTCATCTTGAGATGTGCAGGACGTTATAAGAATCGAAGGGATCGGTTGCGCGGTGTAGGCACGGTTGCTGTCGTAAGTCGGCGGCGTGGTATCGTGTAATCGTGGTCGTGATGACCAAGGCGGCGAGGAAGCGTCTGGAAACCTCCGGCGTCGCTGGGTCCGCCTTGGCGCAGCAAGGGAGATGCGCAACGGCGAGCGCCACAGAGAAGTTTGACTGACAAAGATGGCGAGGCACAGAAGGTTAACCTAAAATCACGCCGAGGCCCAGAAATGGCCTGGACGCAAAGCAGTTAAAGCTGGAACCCCTGGAATTGATGGAAATCCAGAGGCGCTGGAAACGCCACTGGCGCATGGATCGCAGCGATCCTCCGTTGAGTTACTGCGCCTGCGCCTCACCAACCGCGGGGGTTTAGGGGACTGCCCCGCCAGCACCTACAGTACAATACCTTGGATACCTGCCCGCCCTGTTCAGGACAGCCCTAGTCGGCATCATCCTGTGCAATTCAGTTGATCGAGGTACGTTGATTATGAAGTATACAGTCTATGGAGATTTGAAAACAGTTCTAGAATGAGTGGAACCTGTGTAGGCTTCCTCCAAAACGCCTTTCCTAATACCTTACAATTCCTTTTCCTTGACGGGCTTTTTCGTCAAAAGATCCTCACGGCCCGTCGACGGGGCATTTCCGACATACTTCTGCCCGCCAAAGGCCTTGAAGCCCGTATGGAACGCCCACTCTACCGCGTTCTCGACAGGCTCGTCAAACATGGATGGAAGGAAGGGCACGATGGAGAGGCCGAGACCAATGGGGCCCCAGGTCCGCAGGGTCTTGTTCTTCATGTCCTTCATCGCCCTGCCAGAATAGCGCACCACGCTATGGATGGTGAATGCCGGCAGTCCCATGCTCGCAAGACTTTGGAAGATGGCGCGCTGCACCATCACGGTACGGTAGTCATCCAGCGGAGCCACCACGCCTGGCTCAATCTTGCGGGTTTCGGTCGCGGGGAGGCCGGTGATCTGCTCTTGTCGCGGCGTAAGCTGCACCGCGGGGTTGAGGACGCGCTGGTTGTGCCAGTAGGCCTTGTAGCCCTCGTATGAGACATCGCCAAAGAGATAGAGCCAGGAAACACCGTAGGCGGCGCGCACAAGGTTCGGGTGTGCTACCGGTCGGAACGACTCGCCAATGTCGGACGTATATGCCACATAGCGGTGCGCTGAGAGGAGTATCGTCCGTATTCGTGTGGCGTAGGCAGCGTATCGAATGTTGGTGTCGGTCGAGTCTGGGCCGCTAGAGAGGTTGATCAGCATCCAATGCATTGTAGTTCCGCAAGACATCAACGTACTATCCGTCGGTGATGTCCTCGAGGACGCTGTCCTTCTTGGCCACCGGCTTTGGCGCAATAGCTTGTACTCCATTGGAAGGTTTATCAGATGCCAACGACTTGACGTCAGCAGCCGCATCCCTCTGGATGTCCGGCTTGGACTCTTGAGATTTTCCCCAGAATGGCATCGCGATTAGGTGGCAACAAAAAAAGATGCGGGTTCACCAAAGTCATCAAGCGCAAGCGGCTCTGTCACAGGCAAAGAGTACTGTATGGGCTTTCAAAAAGCGCTGATCCTGGTGCTGAGTGACGTCGACGCTAGCAGCCAAGAACAAACCCGACCAGACCCGACGGGACCATCCGGAGACTCAGGCTACCGGAGAATAGCCGCCGTTGGGGGGCCGGCGATTGTTTCTCTTGGAGCCTGCATTTCCAGGCATGCGGCCATTGATTTTGAGAGCTTGGGAAAGTATCTCAATTGAATTGCCTTGCGCAGCCTCGAAACCACCCTCCACCCATTGTCCTCCGTCCACCAATCCAACTCACCTTTCTCGGTCTTTCCTGCTCATTCACAATGGCTGGTGTCGCTTACTATACCATTGCCGGCAAGCAAGTCGGCGGCCACTACGTAAGCTTCCCGCAATCGCTCCCTATACTCCATGTTCAATGTCCCGCGAAACAGCCCGCGCTGACCCGATCCTACAGCTGGCCATGGGCTGGTTGGCCTCCATGTTCCTCGGTGTCAACTACGCCATGTCCGGTCCTTCCAAGCCCGCTTCCGCCGCTGCCGCTCCCCCGATCAACGCTTCCAGCTCTGACGAGGCCGACTTCATCAAGTACGCGAACCCAATAGCGAGCGCCAGGCGCGGCCCAACTAATCAACGTGTAGGAAGTTCATCGAGGAGCAGGACAAGAAGAACTAAGAGGTTATGTCGTGTACGACGGATCAGCGGTCTTGTGGGCATAGTGTACTTTGAGCATCATGGAAATCCGAGCCGTCCATCGACTGCTTTAGTCGAATGCAGCTACAACAATACTGCACCAGAGACTGGCGGTACAAGAAAAGCACAGCTTTACGAACCCTCTTCATTTCTCAAATTGTGGCCGCATCGAGACGCGAGTGGCCCTTCAGTGTTGGCCATTCGGCTTCATCTGTGTTTCTTTACCTATCGCTTCCGACAGCATTGTGATTGGCTTTATACGACGTTCTCCTTTTATCCGAGGCCACGAGCTACTAGCCCTGGCTTCGATTGGCAAATAAGCAGTGCATTCGACACCGGAACGCCGAGGCTCCAGCATTACCCACCCAGCTTCGCCTTTCCCACATACCGACCTCTCTTGCACAATTACCTGTACGATGACGACCAAGCCAGTCGCCCAGGTTTGCATATCCATGACTCAGACGGGTAATAAAGCGTTGTAGATGTGACCTGCTCTAACCATACGCCACGCATGGAGCACATGATGCGCGGCGCATTGAGACAAACGTATCTGCCAGAAGTCGACAGCGAGTCGCAGAAACCATCGATCGTAGCCGTGAAAAGAGAACACCATCGGCTTACCGCCATGAAGCTACTTTTGGAATGGCTTCTGGTATTGGGCGTAGGTGTTGTAGTGTTTTCAGACAGGCAAGCCTCACCTCTCCGCGATCAACTTCGAATTCGTGGCCTGCCCTTCTCCTTTATCCTGCTAGGGAAGACTTCTATAGAAGCCTTGTTGACCCATACCCTTGCAAACTGCTTCCAGGACTTTGGCGCTTCTCGACCTGGAGAGTATAATCAAAACTCGGGAAAGTCTACCTTTGCCACGTGGGAGAAGAAGTCCGTACCATAGCCTCCTTACGCAACCTACCTAAGTATCTTTGATCAATGTCACGCACCACGGTTCTTGCTAGGGGTGCAGACTCGTGGATGACTTTGATACTGAAGGGGGAGAGTTCCTCGTGCATTTGCATAGAGACGTCAGAGAGCAGCCTTGCTGATATTGTAAATGCCGTTGAAGGATATAGGCACTCTTCCTACGACTGAGCCGATGTTGATGGTGGCCCTTTTTGTGGCCAACAGCATGGAGCCGAAGGCCTGCGTCACCTCCAAGAGGCCCAGCCTTAGGGGATCACTACGAAGAACAAAGCTCTTGCAAGGATGAAGTAGCGAAGAAGCGGGTGGGCAATCTTTACTTGTACTCATTGTGCTATGAGGCTGGCAACATACCTGCCTAATAAGCAAACATGCAGGTAGTAGAGAGGCACTACTTGAGACTGGATTGGACGATAAAGTTTAGATTGTACCTCGTGGGTTGAGAATTTGTCTGAATGTCATGCAGCCCATGTACAGATTACTGCACCCTGAAGGCACCGATGCATTGGCTGGGACTCATTGGCGATGGGTTCCACAGGAGTCTCGTTAGCCTTAGCTGATTGGAGTATTCGCAAAGCGTCCTGATAGAGGAGGGCAATGAGAGTAAACAGAAATTGCTGGCTTCCAAATCCGAGCCTGCTCGCTACCTATGCGCTATGAATCGGTCCTAAGACTAAGAACTTGGAACCTGATGGTATTTGGAAGGCTGTCCTTGGTTAGAACATTAGTATCTACAACCCCGATTGATTGATAGGCGGCTTGGGCGGGTCGGCCAAGAGCGTAATGGACGCGCCTCACTAGTGGAATGAAACACCGCTTTGATGGATTTGCTAGGTGGTTGATGGCGTCGATGGGGAACGATGGAGACGCTGGTGAGACCTTAGACAAGGCACCTGCTGTAGGTACGTACAGTACTGTGTCTACCTAAGGTACCTACCTAGGTAGGTACCTAGCTCATCTGATGCAGCGACAGCGGGGAAGCACGTGACTGGAATCGCATAAACGAACGGCTCCCTCGCTGGGCCCCCGCCATTCTCATCTTCCTCGCCAACTTGCAAAAAAGGCCACCATCGCATCCTCCTTAATCGAAAGCATCCCACACCGGGCGCACGCCCCCATCGGATACAACGATTGCATGCCCGGAAATCCAAAATCCAGAACCCACACCTTCTTAAGGAGATAGCCGTCCTGGGCATGTCGGCTGCCACCACGGACCCGGCCCTGGTCGCCGCATCCGCTCCCGCGCCCGAGCTGTCGCCCGTCGCCCTCTCCGCCGACGAGTCCACCGCCCACCATGGCTCCTCGTTGACCCCCAAGGAGCGGCACTCGCTCACGCTTGACCAGCGCCGTGCCCTGCGGCGATGGGCCAACAACCAGCTCATCCGGCCCTCACACAAGTCCTGCATCGAGTGGTTCTATGAGCAGTATGGCCAGCAGATCAGCCAGTCCACCGTCTCCCACTCTCTCTCCCCCAAGTACTCCCGTCTCGACGGCGACAACCCCCAGTTGTCTGGCTCGCGCCTGCGCTTTGGCAATTGGCCCGACGTAGAGAAGCTTGTCCTGCTCTGGTACCAGCAGGTACAAGCTTCTGGCCGCCAGCCCACCAACGAGGAACTCGGCGAAAAGGCAAAGGCCATCTTCAGCCAGCTGCCCCGCTACAAGGAGGAGAATCCGCCCGAATTCTCTCCCGGCTGGATCCATCGGTTCAAGAAGCGCTATGGTCTCCTGATCCGTCGCCAACGAAGGCACGGTGACGGGGGCATCAACCCTGCCGAAGACATCAACTACTTGGCCGAGTGCGTACCACGCTTCATGACTGTCGCCGCCGACACCAGCCCAGCCGCTGTCAAGGAGCAGGTCTCTCGCGTCGTCGGAGTCGAGGCCAGTCTCAACACATGCGCACTGGTGCGAGACGAGATCATTCGCAGGATGACTAGTCACCAGCAGCCGCCTCCTCCGCCTCCCATGGTCACCACCGAGCCGGTTCCTCCTCCAATCCAGCACGACCAACCCATGTATGCGGATGACGATCCGGAAGTCGTCTTGCAAAATGCTTTGCGCCAACTGCAACAGGAAGAGCAAGCTGCCGAGGAACAAGCCGCTGCCGTTCGCGAGGAGCGGGATCGAGCTGAGCGCGCTGGACTCCCACCTCCTGGCCTTATTTCCACCCCTGTCGGCCGCGCCTCCTCTGTGACGAGATATGCCTCGACTCCGGCTCAGGAAATGGGCCCCGATCTCACTTTGACCCCAATACATTCCGATGGGCCCATGTCTAGTAACGAACGACCTGTTAGATGTCCCTTTTGTGTTAATCAGCGAATGCTTCGTACCATCAAGGAGGCAGTGGAGCACATGTCGAGCCATGTTGTCGTGTAGAAGGCATCGTCAGTCACTGAGGAAAACAGCCTGTAGACGAGCGTGTCTGTAATGAAATGCACGGTTTCTTTTGCGTGTCGGAAATCACGGGGACCGGTAAAGTCCACTGGCGTTGATTGGGAAATGACCGAGGGAGTTGAAGGGGGCCATCGTTACTCAAATAGAGTCCAACTTGTTTCCATGGCGTAAATGCGCTGAAACGTATACCAGAAGCCATGTTACTTCACCATATTGCGCGTTTCCAACCTCCCTGAGACGAATTGGGGTTCAAGATAGGGTTGTAAATTGAGATCCAAACCATGTATATCTATTGGCGCCGTTAAATGCTTGCTAAATGCCATCACAAAAGCCCGCTCTGCTTCAAAGCTCTCATTATCTCATCATTGTCCCTGCGGGATTGACTCTTGGGTTTCTTGATGTCTCCTGTATCAATGTAGTTGACCCAGAACTTGAGTCCTTCGAGGCCCTCTTCTCGACACAACGCCCCGCGTTCTTCGGCCATTAGCAGCTCCTCTTCTGCGACACCCAAGCTCCAGCCGAAGCGCTCCGCAGTCTGCTGGGCAGTCACGCCGCGACCAAACTGGCGCCAGTCCCAGGAGACTTTGTTGTCGGGAGGGAACTCGTGCAGATCTTCCAACCATGCGAGGAGAGACTTGACGGTGGTGGAATCGGTGCGGTCCCGACCCTGGACAACCATCACGCCGCTCCTGAATGTTCGCAAACGAACAGGCAGCTGAAGCTTGGACCACAATCGGGCGGCTTTCTCGAAGTCGGCAGGACTGACAAGCTCAACACCGCCTCTTGCTCGGTTGAACATGGCCCAAAGATCAACCAGAGTAATGATCCCGCCAGCCTTCTTGAGCACACCCCTTGAGTCGTCAGTAAGGAACTCTGCCAGGTTCCGCGCAAGCTCCGACAAGTAGAGTGACTCGGAACTTCCTCCCCCCACAATGTCTCTAGTCGTGACCAGCCCCAGCTGGCTCACCGACTCAGCTAGCAGGGCATTTTCCTCTGCTGATGTATTGCCTTGACTATTTGCAGTTTGCCGAGCGAACCGTTCTGCCAAAGCAACCACATCTTTCGCGGAAGCCATTAAAGCCTCGAGATCCTCAAATGCGTTGCCAATAAGAATCTCATTATTCTTCCGCATGTTGAGCCCAAGTTGTTCCAAGCCTGCGATGCCAGCAGTTTTTGTCCTGTTAACTCTAGACTCAGCGCCTGGATCGCCGACGGCTCCCTCATCATTTAGCCGAATACTCTTGGGCGGTGGCGGAGCATTCTGGAGGAGCCATTTGCGTTGTGTCATGGAAGCTTTCAGCCGTTCGTAAAATATCTTGTCGCCACCTCCCCGAAATGAGATCTTGACGCTCTCGGGAATCTCGTTGCCATTTTGACCTTTGCTGGACTGATCCTTTACCGGACCAGGCGACTCAGTCCTGCTCAAATCTGAGGCAAATCCTGACGGGACGACACCTGGTATATCTTGCGAAACGAGAGGAGCACCACAAACCTCACAAGACATCAAGGATGGATGGTTGGAAAATGTGCACCGAGGGCATGGAAAAGTGGCTGCCGTACCGTTCGCGTCATGTGATGAACTAAAAGAGGTGCCATTTGTCTCCCTCGACGGCGTGCTAAGCGGGGCCCCGGAACGAGGTGAGGATTCTGGATATGAAGGACGTAGAGGAAGCGGTCTGCTGCTACCAGTATCTGAGAGAGTCGAACGGTTATTGGCGTTGGAAATTGCTGCCTTGAGGACATGGGTCAAAGTTGGCTTGATGCCGCAAGCTAGACATGGAGGTAAAGGGGTATGAGCATTCGCTGCCGCTGGATCAAAGTTGGAGGGAATTGGATTCGAGAAGCTGCAGATTGTACAGACCCAGGTCACGGCTGTGAGAGTCGGAGGTTCCGATGGTGGACGGAAACTGGCTTCCGAGTGTGCTGGGGAACCTATACCGTTCCTCGAGGAATTTGGTGCGCTGGAGAGAACACGGCTGTGATAAGAGGACCGCTTGAGAGGCTTGGGGAATAAAGTGACCTTTGCTGATGACTTGAGAAAGCCGGCATAATACTCGTAGCGGTCGACGTCCCTTAGGTCCAGCGCCACTGAGTTGGCACGGGGCTCTGCCTTATCCACATAACATATGCGGTGCGAGGTCAGATAGACCTGGCCATTCTGTTGCTTTGGCAGCTTGAACTTTCTGTCACAATGTCAACTTCAGCTTCGGCTTTCTTCAGCCCAGTCCACCGCTGGCCACAATGCTTACCCCTCATAGAGGCCCACATTGTCCTGAACAAAGAGAAGCACCTCATCTGGGAGATATGAGGGCCGTAACGCCGTAGTTAGATCGATGTGTTTAACAAACATCCGGCAGGCCAAGGCACTCGAGCTTGATATAAGTGAAACACCAAACGATAAGTGCCGATTTCGACTACTGCGTAGCGATAGCCCAGACCGGGTTCCGAATCTGGGTGGGAGATCAGAGCTCGCAAGTTCAAGTAAGAATCAGTGGCAGAGAGAATGTGTCATGAACTATCAGGTGAATTAACTCGCCCAGAAACGCAAAAGCGAGCTTGTTGTTAGGAATGGTGACTGTGCAGGCATCTCCAGGATATCGGCGTCAGGGAGTAGTGGCTGCCCCACCAGGATTCACCGTCAACTCAAGTGCCTCTGGCGGGGTGGCGCAGGAGCGTGGTTCTTCCGAGCAAGGTCACGGGACCAGGCAGCCACGAGATAGACGTCGAAAATACCTCCGACGGGCGCCCATCTGCGTTCGGTCACCAAAAAAGATCACCGCTCTTTCCACCCACCGTCGTACTGCAAGAGTCTATCTATCTCGACAGTGATTTCTCCATCAACTCCGTAAACTAACATTCAGCTCTCGATCGCCATGATGCCCACTTGGCCGGCGGTGCAGCAAGCGCCCGGCATCTCTCAGCAAGCGACACCAGCCTCTTACGCCTACCCAGCAAGTCAGTTTGCCCCCTGCCTACCAGCCAGTCGTGCGTCGACGCTGACCATGATGACAGATCCAGCCTTCATCCCCGTTGCCGTGCGTCAAGGCTTTGGTCAGTACGGATCCTCCGCGGCAGCAACTTCGTATTCCCCGTATGTGCCGCCGGCGGCACCCGTACCCCAGCCATCCACCACCACGCCCTCCAACCGTGCCACCATGACGCCTGACCAGGCTAAAGGCAAGGTCGAATGGCCAGAATCAGTTCGAAACTACGTCCAGCGCTCTTTTCTTCCTCAACACGATGAGCCCATGGTGTCCCGTTCTGAAATCGAGGCTAAGCTCAAAGACATCATCGGCACCGCCAAGGAAAACGGCACACTGTATACAATCGATTGGGATAACATGCCCCTGCCTCAAGCCCTCGTAAAGTCCGACCGGGAGGCCGAGTTCAAGCGCAATCTCGGTAGCGCCTCTTCTCCTTCCCATGCTTCCAGCTACCTGAATCCCAAGAAGAGAAAGTCTGGCGAATTTTCCAAGGACAACGACTCTCAGCCTCCATGGCGCTCTACTAACTCGCGGTCATCTCTGGAAGACCGCATTACATCTCCCGAAAAGCGCTCAACGATGGACGCGTCCTTCCAGAAGTCAAGTAAGTTCCAGAAGGAAGCCAAGAGGAAACGTCGGTTCGAAAACGAGTACAAAACCGCATGCCCGTCGCCCAGCCCGCCGCCGCCCTCGTCCGGTCCCATTGTGGGTACCAGCGAGGTCTTGGAGAAGAAGTATCTTCGTCTCACAGCCCCTCCTGTTCCTTCCAACGTACGACCTGAAAGTGTTTTGCGTCAAACCCTGGATCTCTTGAAGAAGAAGTGGAAGAGGGAGAGCAACTACTCGTACATCTGTGACCAGTTCAAGTCCATGCGCCAAGATTTGACTGTCCAACACATTAAAAACGAATTCACCGTCTCAGTTTATGAAATCCATGCCCGCATCGCCTTGGAGAAAGGGGATATCGGTGAGTATAACCAATGTCAGACCCAGCTGCGTTCGTTGTACGCACTGGGCCTGAAGGGCAATCCCATTGAATTCAAGGCGTATCGTATCCTATATTTTATCCACACTGCCAACCGAACCGGCCTCAACGACACGTTGGCAGATCTAACCGCAGCAGAGAAGAATGAGCGGGCGATCAAGCACGCATTGGAAGTGCGCTCGTCGCTGGCGCTGGGGAACTATCACAAGTTCTTCCAGCTCTACCTAGACACCCCCAATATGGGAGCATACCTTATGGATATGTTTGTGGTCAGGGAACGGCTTGCTGCCCTGTGCAACATTTGCAAAGCGTATGTTGAATCCATGTCCCCTCTCAGTCACAATTTCCACTAACCCAGTCTTAGATACAAGCCAGATGTCAAACTTCGCTTCATCACTGAGGAGCTCGGCTTTGAGTCCGATGCTGATGCGGCGCAGTTTATCATCGATTACCAGGGTCAACATCTTTTGGAAGACCGGACAGAGTACATCGCGTTCCTGACTGGGAAAGCTGGTTCACTGTTCGAGACCGCAAGGTCTTCTGCCTTTCAAAAGATCGACATCAAAGGCCAGATATGAGTTCATCTCCTTTGTTCCAACCGCCTCAACCCCATTCTTTCCGTCGAGAGGAAGTGAGCCAAACAGACCGTACTGGCTCTGCCCCTTGCCGCTAAATGGCGTGCTCTGATTCCTGCAACTTGGGTGGCATCGGGACCGTCCCTGTAGATACGACCCTTTTACTATTTCCCTTTCTTCTTTTTGTACCGCCTGATACCCCATCCATGCTACAACGCATCGTTGGCCATAGCATTGTGCAATTACGCACCGCCTTAATCAGGTCCTGGGCGCCCTGTTTATTCTTACCGCTCTTACCTGTCTCGACCGATTAACTCTAGTCACGATAACGCCAGCACAATTTGCCGCTTCATCTCGACGGCAATTAGTTAGACTCGGCTTCGATGGGATTACAGTACACGCAAGTTGGACGGGGGAGGAGTTCCTTACGGGAGTCTGGTTGATTTTTTTGGATGCATTAACGCAGTTAGCCTAGGTAGACGGCATTGTCCAGAGGGCACATGTCGTTCACACTCTGCTCGGTTGATGGCTAGACATGGTTCGCCACTGGCTACGCCGATATCAACTCAGGTACTTCAAAACATTTAGAGTCCAACGACTTGTCTTCACCAACATGTTGAGTCAAACATGACGTAGCTGCGGTGAATCCTTGCGAAGGTGGAGGCATCCAGTGATTGACAAGCCCGGTCCGATGTGGCTACCTACCTACATATATACCACGCCTACCTACCTTGGACTGGTGCGATTAACCGTTGCACGATTATGGTGTTGACATCGAAACGGCTGGGCCAAGAAACGCCAGTGCCGGAGTGCCGGGAGGATTTTCGTAACGGACAGGGCAGATCATCCCGCCATGGGTACCAGCCAGGTGGGTTCTCCAACGTCCCTTAACATGGGGTGACGGCGACGGGGCAGACCACTCCAGTGCTCGAGGCAAGCAGGATGATGAGCAGAGCAAGCCTTGGCTGCGCATGGATAGCATCTAGTCAAGTTGACCAATGCATTTCTACTCGGCACAGCCGGGGTTAGGTGACGGCCTCATCGGGCCCACGAGTTGACTGAAACGCGGCAAGACAGGCGACGTCTTTGCCACGAGGGATGAACCATGTTGGTTGTAGCGGGGGGAAACATCCGGCGCTTGGACCTACCATGTAAATGGCAAGTTGAAAAACAGAGCTAACCGGTTGTATGTTAGCATCTATGTGTATTACCGATATCGAGGAACAATGGAAGCATCAGGTTGGGATGTAAGCTTAAGTCCAACAAGAGGCCTGGAAGGTAGTGCGTGGGGAGGTGACCTGCACTGGGTTTCTACCAAGAACGCAGACTACCTACCTACCTCCGTACCTAAGGTACCTAAGTAGGTACCTCCTACAATACCTTAGGTACCTTGTGTTGTTCGGGGCACACACCATTCAAGATCGTGTGACAACGGATGCCTGGGGGCAAACCTGCGAAACATGACGTATGCACTGCAGCTGCGCTCGTTCTACTCTGCAGGTGAGCAACTACTGGTCTGAGAGGGAAAAGATAACTAGCTACATACAAGCTGGCTGACCGCACTTGGCTGTTCTCGTTGATGAGGAAGTGGGCTTGCGTTAATCAAGTGGCACACAACACAAACCTAGACGGCATCTGACGGGTGGGGGGAACATTGGCGATGGCGACATTGGTCCATTGTCCACCCAAGGTGGTAGCCAGTCAGCAGGATATGGTACTTGTTGCTGTTATGTATCTAGGTACGGATCCAAGTGGCTGGCATGGCGCAGCCTGTCTGTCTTGCCTTGCCTTGCCTTGCCTTGCCATGCCTTGCCTAGCCTAGCCTGACCCAAACAATGCACATGGGCGAGACGTGTAATGTGTTGGAATTCCAGCAGCATCATAGGTAGGTACCTAGTAAAGATGGACTCCCATTCCCATGATGCGCTCGCTGCAAGCACTGCGCCGACTGCACCGCCTGCGCCGAGGCAAATAATAAAACATAGCAAAACAAAGCATCACAGGCATGCAGTTCAGGTACAGACTACCACTTGTCGAGGGTCCCAACTCCCAATGCACGTTAGCGTCCTGGTTGGGCTGCAATGGAAGACTTGGGGAATCCACTGGCCCTCCCTGGATAATTTGCCTACCTCTACGGAGTACCTTACCTTGTGCTTGCGATACCTGCAACTATGTGCCTTATGTACCTGCGTACCTTGGGTATGGGTGTAACAGTGTACAGCTATCGGCAGCTGGGGTCTGATGCATTGGGAAGTCCGTGACCGAGAGAATTTGGTCCTTGAGCCTGGGGTACAAAGAAGGGCCAAATAAGGCAACCTCGGTGTGCTCGAGAGCCCTGCATGGTGTTGGCTCGGGGCCCAGGTAAACTCGATTGAGGTGATGGATGGATACCTAGGTAGGAGTACAATACCCAAGGTACCTCCCTAAGGTACGTTGGGTACCTACCACTGCAGAGGCCCTGGCGCCATCAGCCTCCAAACAACGTGGAAGACGACGCCTAGCGCTCAGCCACCTCACTACCAGCTGGCTGGAGCTGGCTGGCAGGCTCCCTCACAGCTGGGGGCTCCAGGGCTTCCAACGCCCTACCAAAGGCCTTGTTAGGCCTTGTGAAGCCTCCATGTTGGGCCCTCCATTTCAGTTCCATTTCGTCTCGCGCTACCAACCACAGGGCTGTGGCCACTATTCACCCCTTGCTTTTTCCACTCCCATCCACTCCCATCCCATTCCCCCCTTCGCTCTTCCCGACCGACGGCAAAGGTTCTCACCACCGCACCACTCTGCCACTTCCCTTGCCGGCTTCCCTCCACTCCTTGTCGGCGATTCGATTCAAATCTGCTCCCGAGTCCACCCTTCAACGACGACTACGACTACGACAACGACACGACAGCAACGCACCAAGACGATCACGACGCCGCTGGCGGAAAGAAAACACTTTACGAACCCCCCCCTCCCTTCCCCCCCCGCTCCAACACGATCCTTGCTGGGGCCTCCCGATCCAGACCGAACCGGAAATTTGCGCCCTCGCCTGTCCCGAATTTGAGACAGGGCACTGGCATTGGGCATTGCGTCGACTGGGCAGGAAGACTCGAGCAACAAGACGCCTGTAGGCCGCTCGCTTTCGACCGACTCTGAGCAGAGCCATCGTTTCTTTCGACTCGACTCGTCAAGTGCACTCCGGCCACCCACGTTGTGACTGCGAGATAGAGGCGTCACCTCGCCACGTTCTCAACTAGGAACGGCTGGCTCTCTGCGGGCGCTGTTTCGACACACATTTGCTACAACTACAACATCACGATCGACTTTGTCTTTTGGCTCACAAGCATTGCGCAACTTGGCCCATCGATTCCGACCCCCCCTCGTTCCGTCTTTACATAGAACAACGGCCCACTAGCGCCCGAGCCGTCCACCACGTCGACACCACAGGCGACTACCCGGACTCGCGATCTTGGGAACCATTGAGTCTTGTTCACTACACGAGAGCTGCAAGTTGCGCCAGGACGCTGCCGTTACACAATCATGAAGGTTTGTCACCCAACGTCAATGCCCCCTACTCCTACTAGTCACACCTTCCTCGATGACTGGACGCCCCTCTCTCTGCCTCTGCCACTTCCCGCCGCTATTCGCCGGTCAGTCCCTTCCCCTGATGCCGCTCCCATCGCAGCGGCGGCCTCTCAGTCTCACCATGGCTTGACTGCCTACCTATCCTGAGCATCCATTTGCAAAGGAGTTTTTGTCTTTCTCGCTGTGCAACTTCCCTTCCCTGCTGTCCTGTACCTCTCAAATTCTTGCCGTCGCGGCTAGGTTCACGCGACCAAGTACATACAGCTCTGTTATATCCTTTTGTTCCATGCGAGAATACACGCAAGCTAACCATCATGCGCCTTGTGCAGGCTCTACGAAGATCCATCAAGGGTGAGAAGGAGAAACAGCCCAATGTGAACATCGCACCAAAGGCCGCCGTTGCCATTGTACCGCCCAAGAAGGTTAGTCAACACTCCCCAAACCCTTGTCGTTTCCGCGCACAAGGCAATACTTGGCATGGTCGAGTTGAGTGTCTCGGCGCTCCGTTGCGCATTTGGTAAAACGAATGTGGACTGATACCCGCTTCTAATACAGGTGATTCGAGCACTATACGACTACGAAGCACGATCGAGCCAAGAGCTCAGCTTCTCCAAAGGCGACTTCTTCCACGTCATCAACCGCGAAAACGACCAAGACTGGTACGAGGCATGCAACCCCGCCTTGCCTGATGCTCGGGGCCTCGTGCCCGTCAGTTTCTTCCAGGCCCTAGGGCGCACCGAGCGAGACAGTGCTCAGTCGGACGGCGGGCGACCGTTGACGGCAACGAAGAATCCCGACCATGATTCAGGATACAGCGAATCCTCATCTACACAGCCCTCTGGCCCGCCGATGCCCGGGGCCCAGCGTGAATCCAAGCTAGGAATGAAGCAGGGCGCGATGGTCTACGGAATCGTCATGTACGATTTTGTTGCGGAGAGGGCCGACGAGCTCGAGGCCAAGGCAGGCGAGGCCATCATCGTGATTGCGCAGTCGAATCCCGAATGGTTCGTTGCTAAACCGATTGGACGACTGGGTGGCCCAGGTCTGATTCCCGTGTCTTTTGTCGAGATTCGAGACATGGCGAGCGACAAGGCCATTGTCAACCCGGCCGATGCGGTTAAGCGTGCCGGGGTGCCCAAGGTGGAAGAGTGGAAAAAGATGGCCGCCGAGTACAAGAACAGCAGCATCACCCTTGGCAAGTTTGAAGGTGGCAACCCTGCACAAGGAGGTCAAGCACTGGAGCAGGGCATGGAGCGGATGAGCATACAGCAACAGCAACAGCAGCAATCGCCGCAGCATGCACGACAAAGCTCACAGCCCGGAGCAGGACAAGTAAGTAGTGAGAGTCTCACCTGGCCAGCCACGAGTCGCTTACACATTCACTACAGCAGCGAACGTCGCAGCAGGCCCAATCTCTTGCCCCCAAGGCTGCCTCGCATCTCCACTCACCATTGCAGGCCACGATACCTCGATACTGCTTTGCCGAGGAAAAGTACTGGTTTGTCATTGAAGCCCTTTTGGAGGATGGTCGACAGTGGGAGCTGTCGCGATACTACGAGGACTTTTACGATTTCCAGATTGCGCTTCTAACAGAATTTCCTGCCGAGGCCGGTAACGTTGGAAACCAGAAACGCACCCTGCCGTACATGCCCGGTCCCGTTAACTACGTGACGGACGCGATCACTGAAGGCCGCCTACATAACCTGGATGCCTACGTCAAGAACCTACTGAACCAGCCGCACTACATCTCGCGCTGCAACCTGGTGAGGCAGTTCTTTGCTCCGCGGGAAGGAGATTACGAAGTCGAAGTGGAAGGCGGCCCCAATGGAGAAGAGTACCGTCTATCCCAGGGCTCTCGGCCGTCGTCAACAGATTCCCCTGCCGATGGAGCCTCGAGGCAATCATCACGGAACAATCTCGACGGAGGTGGATATAGGACTTCGGCAGCGCCCGCACGACAAATGAGCAATGGACAGATCCAGACCGGACGACAGAGCTCGTCGCTTTCTCAACCATCTCAGACCTCACTGTCCGGCGGTGTGCATCAGCAGCAGGCCCAGCAGCCAGTATCTGCCATGAAGATTAAGATGTACTACAATGGAGATCTAATCGCCATTCGAGTACCAACCGACATACAATTTGAGCAGCTTTGTGACAAGATTCGGGATCGTCTCAAGGTCCCCGCAACCGAACAGCTGCAGCTCTTCTACAAAGACGAGCCGACGGGAGACAAGCCAAGCATGCTGAGCAACAATGATCTCGACCTTGCCCTGCAACGAAACGAGAAGCTCATGCTGTTCGTGGAGGTTGTGTAATAATGCCGATTGAACCTGACAGCCTCTGGTTCCGTCCGCTTCTTGTCCCATCACATTCTCTTTCGGCCATCTTTACGACTCTTTTGGCTGGGCTTGTTAGAGCCCTGGATAATCAATAGCATACCCCCGATCATATCTTTCTTTGGCCGCCCTACGCGCCCTATCCGAGCTTACTACGACGCTTTCGCCGTCCTTCCTTTCTTTTTCCTTTTACCCTTCCCCTCCCCTTTCTTCCTCTCGATCCAAGGGTTTTTCGACTACTTTGTGTACCTCATTTAAACTTTTCGTGTCCGCGACGGCAACCCCCCCCCCCCTTTTTCTTTTTTATTCATCTTCTTCTCTTCATACCCACCCGAGCCTGGCTACAGGCCCTTGCCTGACGTTTGATGAGGTGGTATATGCCTGTGTGCTGTTCCTCTCTCTCGGCGTCAGCGTGCCGGATGAAGGAACCGGCGAACTTGATGACTTGCATGCCACTTCTCTACGGCTCCCGGGTCTTCCTCTTTGTTCTATTCCTTGAGCGATATGCACAAGCTGGTAGTTTGAGGTTCAAATCGGGTTGTATTCGGGTTGTCCCGTATCTGGTTGACGGTGTCGGGGGTGAGAAAGGCGTTTTCACTCGGAAGCAGCTGCATGAGGATGGCGAGTTGGAATGGCTTGTCGTAGGTAGGCTCTCCTTCCTTAGGTAAAGCACACTTGGCTGTCATGCCCTTGTAGGCATTTTTGTTTCCATCTTTGTGATGGGCAGACGCGGCAACAGTTGGAGGCTAGGCACAGAGGGAAGCGCCCTAGATGTGGAGGAGGCGATTGAAGCGAGCAACCTGCTCCGGTCAAAAGCCAGGCCGGGTGGGATGGGGATGGAGGAGTGTATGTGGCTGTTGTGAATATAGGTGGATATGCAAGAAATGTGACCATGTTGCGCCAGCAGCAATGATTTACTGAATTGAGGGCTGCTGTAAGCAATTGTAAGAATACAGTTTAACCTTTTGCTGATTGCCGGATCGACAGGGTCCACCTCGACCAGGGTCGTTATCCATCTTTCCCATGGGGGCGAGCCGTTGCATCTAATATCTAACTTGTGTACCAAACAGAACCTCATTTCTAATACCCAACCAAAGTGTGTGTGTATGTATATATGTACAGTCCACGGCATTCCGTCATGAATCGCATCTAATTACCTGATGAACCATAGCAGCGCGCCGGCTGCGTAAACGCCAGATGCGAGTAAATAAAAGGGGCAATTAGGAAAGAAAAAAAAAGAAAAAAAAAGGTGAAGGCGAAAGTCCAGCAAGGGGAAACAGGAGCCCCTTGTTGTCCAAGTCTGATTCAGCCTGAAATGGAGCGGAGCGCACAAAGCATTGTAGATTTGTGCACATGCATGTGGAAGCGTGTGGGAGCGTGTAGGAGCATGTGGGCGCCAAGTCTATTCAAGAGACTGCATGAGGTTCCGGCGGACCTTGAAGTTGACGACGCCGCCGACGCCAAAGGCAGGGACGATTCTGCAGATGCGGGCAGCGGCACTGATGGCCCAGTTCTGGCGGACGAGAAGCCAGCGGTCACGGAGGGAGATGGCGGGAGAGGCCGGGCGGTTGTAGAGGTCGAGGCCGAGCAGGTGCATCGGGGTGGAGATGAGCTGGACGGCGGCGGGAGCGACAAACTGGGCGGCGGCGAGGCCGGAGATGCGGGCGGCCATGTCGGGGGACATTTTGGCGTCAAAGACGGGGCCGAGGAGCGGGGGCACGTTGAAGGAGGCGAAGATGGTGAGACAGTCGCGGAGGGCAAAGAGGCCGTAGGAGGCGAGGGGCACGGGCCGGGGCAGGACGCCGGGGGGGCCAAAGAGGCGGACAAAGACCTGGTCCTTGTAGATGCAGATGCCAATGTTTGTGGCCGAGGAGGCGGCAAACTTTGCGGTGCCGGCCGAGACGGCCGAGGCGGGCCGGTTGCGCAGCGTCGAGGTGGCGGTGTCGACGGCGTTGGCGGCGAGGTAGGTCGAGCCGTAGAGGCAGAAGATGAGGGCGGTCGGCTTGGAGAGGAAGAAGGCGTGGGGGCGGGTGAAAATGGTGCGCAGGGAGGAGGCGATGGAGGCGCCGAGCGAGTTGCGGCCCGAGGCGTTTTCCATGATGGAGCTGGGATGCGAGATGAGCATTGGCTTTGGCTTTGGCTTTGGCTTTGGTGGTTGCTGTTGCTGTTGCTGGGAAGGGAACAAGAAGGGAACAAGAAGAGGAGAATCCAAAGAGGCTCACCGGTCAATCATGGCAATAATGGGCGCAACGAGCGAGGCCGCACACGCTCCGCTGAGGGCATCGGCGCCGAGCCGCCAGCCCAGGTTTTTCGTATTCCACGTCCGCTTCTGCGACTGTTGCGTCGTCGTCGACATTGACGTTGACGTTGATGTGGATGTGGAGCTTTTTGACAATGCTGATGGGGATGATGATGACGAGGAGCAGCTGGGAGGCTGAGAGAGCGTCAAGGACGATGACGAGGACGAGGTGAGGGCCATTGTCGCGGTTGCGGTTGCGGCTGGCGATGATGATGATGATGATGGTGCGTCGGAGGTTTTCATGGCGGGCGGGACAAGAGGGAGAGCGAGAGACGGGCGACGTGCTACAGCTTCTCTAGGCGAGCCGAAAAGAGACAGACAGACAGACAGACAGACAGACAGACAGACTGGCTGACAAGGAAAAGGAAATGGAAATGGAAATGGAAATGGAATACGACAAGCGACAAGCGACAAGCGACAGGAACGCAAAGACGAGCGAATGACGGAGCGAGGTAGAAACGGCCCGTCGCTCAGAAACGAGGTTCGGGTTCCCGCGACAAGTTTCTTGGAAACGAGGCGCCGCTGGTTGGACCTGAGGAAACCCGAGCACCGCTAGCGCCCTCGTCCCAGCGGGTGCTTGCGGGGGAGAGCTTCCGCTGGGAGCCTGCCTACAGGGCTGTCGCTCCGAGATCGGATCGTCCCTATTTGCGAGATGCGACACGAGATGCGACACGAGATGCGACACGAGATGCAGGTGGGCTGCTGGCTGCTGGCTGCTGGCTTTACTACTGTACCTTGGGTACAGACACGGCAAGGATGGGATCCCTGGCAAATGCTGGAATGATACAGCACCCAATTCAACTTGGGCGATTGAAATCTAGTCGGTGCTGTAATCTGCAACATGGAAGTAGACGGTGGAGAGGTGAGAGAGGCTGGGAAGATGGCCCGGATAGCTACGCTACCAAAACCACCCACACACAACTATTGTACAACACGCAGATCACCCCGTCGGGTGGCATCATCACCACTGCTCCCTTCCGTCCTTCCGGTCATCCCATCCACCACGACCTCATATTCCCGCGATCCCAGACTCGCAAGCCGACGCTGGCCGAGCCCCCTCCCCTCATGCAGTATCAACAAATCCATCCAAGTTAGCCGGGGTGCCCAGTCTCGCGAACCACTCCAGCATGTGGTCCCAGCAGAGCAACACCGTTCCTGGTCGTCCCAATGGATTGTTTCATGGTGGGGGTTCTTTCTTTACTTTCACACGCCCGCCATGGCTCCCCATGACGATGCAGCGATGCCTACAGATTGATCTCTAGAGTGACACGTTCGACACGCTCAATTGTTTTGCCATGTAGATACATGTATATATACCCAATCATGCTAACCAAGACCCCGTCTACAAATCCGTACAGATTACATGCATGCACATCATATCGATAACCCGGCTCGTCATCCATGCACGCCAAGTCATCAAGGGCCCGCACATGGCTTCCTGGCAACAGGCTGTGGCAACCAGACGCACCTCGACTCCACCAGACATCTACAGTACTTCAATCTTGCTGCTTCTCCAGTGACGGCTGCTGCTGCTGCTGCTGCTGTTCCTGCAGCGCCAGCACCACCGACGTCAGCTGATCAATCTTGCGGTTGAGCTCGCTAACCTGCACTTCCACCGCCGACGGCGCATCCACGTCGTCCTCATTGTTCCGCCGCGGCGACGGCCCCTCACGCCGGCCGTAGTGCCGCCCGGCCCGGGCCGACTGCTGCTGCTGCTGCTGCTGCGACCCGCTGCGGCCGCCGTTGCGGCGCGCAGCCCCCCGGGCGCCCTTGAACCCGGCGTACTCGTCGCTCACGCCCGAGCTGCCGATGTACTCGTACGCCTTGATCAGGCCGACAATGGGGAAGTGCGTGGCCTTGAGGAGGATGATGCGGCCGCGGCGGAACTTTTCGTCGGCGGCAAAGACGAGGCGCCACGGCCGGAAGATGGCAAAGGCCAGCAGGTTAAAGGGCGGGTAGAAGTGCGTGAGGCGGTTGCTCGTCGACGCCTCGAGCACGTAGACGCTGTAGACGTACAGGTACTCCTCCTTGGCGTGCGTCAGCACGCGCGAGAAGCTGCTCGACAGCATACCCGTCAGGGAGCCCATGAGCAGGAACGTCGAGAGTGTGATGAAGATGATCATGAGCGGGGGGCCGAAGAAGGGGTCAATCTGGTTCATGACCTCGAAGCCGACAAAGCTCGAGCCGTAGAAGATCTTGGTCAGGATCCACGCCATGCGCTGCAGCGAAAACGAGTCGCGCCCGACGAGCGAAAACGTCGTCAGGAAGCCAAAGTAGACAATGACGACGAGCACCATGAACTTGACAAAGTCCTTGGTCATCTCCTTGAGGCACGGGATCAGCGTGCCCCAGTACGGGCTCAGGCTCAGGATCGAGAAGATGCGGGGGATCATGAAGAGGGCCTCGAGTGCCAGGATGTCAAAGGCTAGGTCGCAGTAGTACTCCTCGCCCCGGACGACCCCAACGATTCCTAAACGGAGGGTGTGGTCAGTCCCACATCATCCGCAGCAGCAGCAGTAGCAGCAGTAGCAGAGGAATCGGCGCTGGCAGGGCTCACTCACTTAGAATGGCAAAGACGAAGCCAATGGCAATCATAATCATGTCGAAAAAGTTCCATATGTCCGTCGCGTAAAAGATGGATCCGGCATCGAGCCACTCGCCCAGCTCGTCGTAGAAGAAGGCGGCGATCCAAAACATGAGCACCACCTCGGGCGTGCCAATGTGGCCGAGGTCCCGGGTGATGAGGACCATGTAGTAGAGCACGAGGAAGACGGAGAAGAAGAGCACCTCCCAACACTTGAGGTACTTGGGCACGCGGAGGCGCGAAAAGGGGTCCGCCGTGCTCGGGTTGTAGAAGCGCGGCTTCTTGGTCGAGTGCACCGACAGGCTGTCCCAGAAGACGAGGTCGCCGCTCCAGATGGCCGTGATGATCTTCTGCACCACGTGCTGGCTCAGGAAGCGCTTGGCGTCGGCAATGGCGGCAATCTCGAGCGCGTTGAGGTTCTCAAAAGGCGCCGTGGGGTCCGGCTCGTCGTCGCCGGCTTCGTCGTCGTCGACGGCCATGGTCAGCCGCGACAGAGACCTCAGCAGCTGGTACCGCTTGACGCTGCTTCCCGCGGGACCGGCTCCCCGACGACGCGGGCTGTCGCCGGAGCGGATGCTGCCGATGAGGGGAGACGTCTCGCCGGCTTCTTCGTCGACGTTGGCGCTGCCGTGGCCGTTTCCGTGACCATTCCCGTTCCTGCTGCCGCCGGGCCCGCCGACTCGTTCATGGTCCGGGATCTCATACAGGCAGTACTCGACGGCGTCACGCTCCGACAGGCGGGTCAGAAAACGCCATGCAACAATCTCGCAGGCGTTGGAACGAGCCTCGCCGAGTCCACGGTGCTCATGATCTGCGGCGTAGTGCCACTTGAGCGCTCTGATCAGACGAGTCAGCACAAGGAAGCAGCTGGGCAAAAGTGAGACTACAGAGGGCCGTCCTTCATCTGGACCGGAGAGACCACTGGGTTGGGATAGCCGAACGGGGAAGCAATGGGCAAAGCATACAGTAGAGCATTGACAATGGCCGGGTGTGAGCAAGATGTCGCCAGATGATCAACCAGCACGCGTAGACAGCTCCCAGCGGCCGTGGTTCTCAGCTGCTCAAAGGTGCTGGGCAGCTCAATTACATCATCAAAATAGCTGGCAGAGAGGACACGGCGTGTCAGCGAGTCTCACTGTCGCTGCATCGGGGCGCCATCGCCGGGTCGAAACCTACTTGGAGAGCTTCTTGACCAGCAGGCGGAAGCTGTCGTCGGGGGAGATGTCGGGCAAGTCGTATTCGTGATCGTAGCGGAGGGGGACGGGGCTGCCATCCCGCGCAGCGGGCTGAAGCCGGGCCTTGACGCGGATAGGCATGGCCGAGGTGCTCGAGATGGGGGACTCTTCCCCTCGCTGATGCTATCGTGTTTGATGTTTGAAGATGGCAGAGACGACGAGGCCGAGGTGAAGCTTGGGGCTTTTGGTTGGCGGTCAAGAAAAACCCCCCCATGTCTGAAACTAGGCGATACGAAGCTGATCGACGACTGAGCGCTAGTCTCGCAGCGTTGGCGTCGGTATCAGCCAGAGAGATAACCTACAGGTTACTCTGTGTAGGTATACGCAGCCGACCAGTGGGCCCAACTTGATTGATGTGCGCTTCAGAGGCAGGTCTGATTGATTGGGCTTGTGGCCATGGAGTTGTCTGCGCATATCCAACACGTACATAGTAGCCTTGAAGAAGGTCTGCGTTTGCTTCGTAATTCATCTCGCTACCATGTATAAGTCCCTACCCTAGAACAACGTGAAGCAGCAGTTGAAAGGGAGACTTGACTGACTTGGAGGACGGGACCAACGTCTGGAGCATGCATCATCTCCATCGAGTGAAAACACCTGTGATGGGAACGTGGTGGTTCCTCCAACCCACAGTGATCAACAGCGAGAGTCCCATGTGATGCTCTTCCACATGAGGGAATCCACACTGGCGCAGGGCTGCCCAGCATTGTTCGAATCACGATAGGTACCCATGGACCACGCTGGACTGATGTGATTCCGCGATCATTACGATAACTTCATAGATCACCGCCATAGACGTCTGATCAGCAACCATATACATACCTACCCGGTAAGTGAGTGAGAGAGTTGCCCAGCTTGATCCTTGCTTCCTCGTCGCGGGGGAAGTGCGGGGTCTCCACGCCCTCGACCTTTTCCGAGTTGAAGGATCAAGGGTCGATCGTGTCTGTGCTGGAAGATGATATTAGCCACGAAGCCGGGCATTTTCTACTGGTGGATGTAGAACCGTTCATTTCTCCAGAGTGTGTTGCCGTCCAAACTGTGCCAAGGCTCGGTCCAAGTCGCCGCGACCATGGTGCAAGCCACACATCATCAACTCACATAACGCGGGGGAATTCGGGCTATTTACCCAGATCCAGTACCTTTTTAGGCAATTAGCTCTTGTGCCATGATGATATCTGCCTGGTAACTAGGTACATGGGCTGGGGTGGTGATATAAGGATGTAGCCCCGGTGGAGAGCTTCAATGGCCGGACCGTGAAGCCAAGTACTCGGGGCCCACCTAGATACACAATGGCAATCCTCAAGACGCTGTCGTTGCTTCTCCTGGCCTCTCTAGTCAATGGCCGAATCGACAGGTGGGGATTAGGTAGTTGTGTCTTGTACCGACAGTATGCTTACGCAGACCAGGCAGCGCATCGTATCCGAAAACAACATCGTCCGCACCAAGCTCATCGACAATGCTACGACGCCGCTACAAGTAGGCAATGGCAACTTTGCCTTCTCCGTCGACACGACGGGAATGCAGACCTATCTCCCATTCAACACCATGTCGGTGTGGGCCTGGCACAATGACTCGTTGCCGGAGAACGGGTACAGTCGTCTTGACACAAAGGCGTGGATGCGTAGACTGACACGAGGATGAAGCAATGTAAACGACTACAAGGGCATGCCTCGGATGACTCATGGACGCAACGTATCGTACGACCTCCCCGATCCAAACCTCCGCGAGGTGTCGCAGTGGCTGATTGGCAATCCCAACCGCGTCAATCTTGGCCGCATCGGCCTCCGCTACAACGGCGATACCCTCAGGGCGCAACAAATCAGCCAGACCCGCCAGGAGCTCGATCTATGGAACGGCATCATCACCTCCTCGTTTGCAGTCAACGGGTCAGGCGTCAAGGTTGTTACGCAGGGCGACCTTGACTCGGACGCCGTCGTCTTCCACATCGAATCCGACCTCGTCCGCTCCGGCAAGCTCACCGTCGAGCTTGACTTCCCGTACCCGCCGATCCACACCACAAAGTACAAGTACGAGGTGTTTGCCGGCGTCTACGACTTTCCGCTGAACCACACCACCGCCATTGCCAAGAGCCGCTCCAGGAATACGGCACACATCTTCCATGAGATGCAGGAGACGAGATACTTTGCCAACCTACGCTGGCACAGCAAGTCTCCCCTTTCTCTCAAGAAGCTGGAGCCAGCGGGCTCGGAAAAGGCCACCGCCCATCGGTATGTCTTGGGCCAGCGGTCGAGCCGCTCTTCCACGACCTCTCAGCTGGTCTTCACGGCTCATTTCTCGCCTGCCAAGACGGTCCCTAGGCTGCCCGAGACCATTGCCAAACGCAGCCGCAGTGGTTGGAACAGGTACTGGGAAGAGGGTGGCTTTGTCGACCTCACAGAGTCTTCGAATGCAAACGCGACAGAGCTGCAGCGCCGTATCATCTCGTCTCAGTACCATGTAAGAGTCAACAGTGCTGGGACCGGGCAGCCACCCCAGGAGAGCGGCCTCATGAACAATGGGTGGTACGGTAGGTGAAGGACGACGCCGGGATTCAGTTTGCTCTCTAACCATTGGACAGGCAAGTTTCACATGGAAATGGTCGTTTGGCATTGCGCCCACTGGGTCACATGGGGCCGAGACAAGTTCTTCCACGACATCTTCCCGGCCGTATACGAGTCTCTGCTGCCGAGCTCACGCGAGAGGGCCAGGAAGATGGGGTGGGAGGGTGCTCGGTGGCCAAAAATGACTGAGCTTGTGAGCGGGAGGAGTTCACCAGGAGGCATCAATGGACTGCTTCTCTGGCAACAGGTTTGTTCCGTTCCCCTGTCAGTGGAAGACGTATGATATTGTATGGAACTGGGGCTGAATTACCATTTTCATATAGCCGCATCCCATGTACATGGCCAAACTTGCATACAAGGCACGACCGAGCCGAGAGATACTGGAGCGTTGGGATCCCGTGTTGGAAGCTACTGCAGATTACATGGCTTCGTATGCGTGGTACAACGAGTCCTCGGGCAAATACGACCTTGGCCCCCCGTATGTGGTTATGGAGTAGTACCGTACTGACCAAACGGGCGCCGGCTGACGTTATTGTTCTCATAGGTCCTACGGAGTCACGGAAAACACGCCGCCCAACGAGACGCGCAACCTTGCCTATGAGATTGCGTACTGGCGATACGGCCTGGACGTGGCTCGCGAGTGGAAGAAGAAGCTGGGCAAGCCGGTACCCGAGCAGTGGACGAGAGTGGCCAGCAAGCTCGCCAAGCCGCCACAGATCGACGGGCTCTATGCGGCCTACGACGGGCTCAACGCGTCGTGGTGGCAGGACCAGAGCCTGACGGACGACCCGCGCAGCCTCAACATGCTGCGAGGATTCCTGCCCGAGACTCCCGCAGTCGACGGCACGGTGGCGCGGCGGACGGCAGACAAGATCTGGGAGATCTGGGGCGACAGGCAGATCCGCGGCTGGGGGCGACCAATCCTGGCCATCAACTCGGCGCGGATTGGGAACCCAGAGAGGGCCATCTACCACCTGACGGCGTATGACTACTGGAAGTTTGACGATGCTGGTGAGTCGAGGAGCTTCGGGGAGAATGGGCCGAGAGGCCGGAGTCGGATGCTAGGGCTGACGAGCGTGGTTGATAGGATTCGCGATCCGCGGTGGCGATGGTGGGACGCCGCCTCCATTCATGCCAGGCAATGCCGGACTATTGATGGCGGGTATGTCAATCGAACCGGCATCGGCCGGAGACGAAGTGAGATGTGCATCTGGGAACCGCGTGCTAATCCATTCTGTGCAGTTGCGTACTTGGCCGAGGGATGGGATGGATCATCAGACCAAGCGCCAGGCTTTCCCAAGAAGGGTGGGTGGGTGGTGAAGAAGGAAGGCCTGGTCAAGTCCCTTTGATGGGAGGGAGTAGTCATGTCGAGGTCTGGATACCCAACTCATGACGAGAGACGAACAATAGCGTGAATGGATGACTTATTGAGTGTCTCCTTCTGCTCCATTTCGCGGTGGGGATTACGCAGAACCAAACCAGGACTGGATCAGGAAGGGATGAGGATGAGCAAAGGGGGAAGACCAAGTCTTGGCAGACGAGACGAGGCGAGACAGTATCGGAGGCAGATGGCAGGGATGGGCATCGTGAGATGGATAATCGCTAATCTGCATACATACCTTTGGTACCTTAGGTACAATAAGTACTTGCACTGCCCGCCCTTGATTGGCAGAATGCGACAGAGAAGAGGCTCAGCAACGCGTGATCCACTGCCACCTGGGGAAGGTTACACTTGTAATCTGTAGTAGCTGAAGATGATATGATCCCTTTGCGCCCAACGGAGATTCTGGTGGATGCAGCCGCAGATGTTGTTGGCTGACAAAGGCGAGCGGCTGCTTATTGGGCCCAGAACTACTTCGACAACGGGATTGCGAGCGACGGGACTGCGCAGCTGTTGTGTAGTGTACCTTTGGTGTTGTGTTGTGTTGGTGAGACGGGAGGGCGGGAGGCTGGAGGTTAATTGCCAGGCACGGAGCTTACTTACAGTACAGTACAGTACAGTACAGTACAGTACAGGACCGACTACCTAGTTAATCTGGAGGGAATACAGCTCCAGATCTCAGAGCAAGACACCCCGAGACATTCAGGCACAGACATTCAGGCACAGCCAGCCAGCCAGCCATGAGCGCATTGCGGTTGTCACTACTGCAATCATCGACCTGTGCATTGACTGCTCAGTGCTCTCCGGGGAAACCATCCCACCAACCTCACCTCTGTGTAACAAAAACAAGGTGGACAAAGACAGGGAACAGGCAAGACTGCCTTGCCTTGCCTTGCCTTGCAATACGGGATGGATACCGGTTTTGCGGTCTCGGTCCTGGCCTTGGCCTCCCAGCCTCTGCCCACCAGCCACGGAGCCCACTAATTAGGCCTCCAGCAACGCCTAGTGCAGGCACAGTCCTGGCCTCGGGCGCTAATCAAGCGCTGTGCATCCCAGGGCCCCAGTTGGCCCGTCCACCACTACCGATCCATTGGCGTACAGATTTCCCCTCCACTAATCCGCAGAGTCGAAATCTGCCCCAGCAACCTGGGTTCCATCTGTAGAGGCTTACTACCTACCTAGGTATGCAGGTAGGTACATACCTCCAGGTAGTTTGGGTCGGCTTGGTATTGTAGCTGGTAGGCTAGGCGTAGGTGGCCCATGCTTGTGACGTTTGGCTGGCTACCATCTCGTATATCGGTCCCCCTCGCTCTCTTTTCCCTTTGCCCTTCATCCCTCTACCGCCCTGCGCCTTGCCTCGCCTCGTATTTACGTCTTAATCCCCGCCCGTCTACCGATTCTATTGAGAGCGTTCAAGGGGCGAGTTTCTGTTCCTGTTCCTCTTTTCATTCTCATTCTCCTCCTCCTCCCCTCCACAGCCATCTGTTGTGCGATCCCGCCTCTCCAGTGGGTCAGAGATCAACAAATCTCCAGTCTGCGACATCAACAACCTCGAGCCCATCAACCGCGGCGCAACCACTCGCCCAGTTACTTTGCCAACCAGCCATGCCCGTCTGAGGAGGACGAGTGCCACCGCAATATTACCGCCGACCCTCGCTCTCTTCGCGATGCTCCCCGCCGCCCTCCTCGTCATTGGCAGTGCCAGCCTCGCCCACCTCGCCTCGGCCCACGCTCTTCCCCGGCCAACAAAGACGGTCGAGTACCGCGCCCTCAATGTCCTCCCGTGGCCACTCTTGGCCACTCAGGCGCCCGACTTCCCCGGCGGCGGCAACGTCCCTTCGCTCCCTCGTCGCCAGTTCAACACAGTCTGTGGCTACGTAGGCGGCGATCCCGACCTGCCCGCCACCTGCTCTGCCGGATCCCACTGCGCCGTCGAAGTTGACCACGGCGTCGTTGGCTGCTGCCCAGATGGCGGCTCCTGTACCAAGGGTGTCTTCACTGGCTGCGTCGATGCCAACAGTGGGCCCCAGACCGAGATCAATCCTTATGTCTTCACATGCCGTGGCGCCAATTTCTGCTACCAAAACGCCTTTGAGGGGGGATATTCCCAGTATGGGTGTGGTTCCGTCTCTGGATTGCCCACCACCGTCGTCGCCACGGCATCGGGCAAATCGGCCATTCGACTCACCAGTGTGGCCGTCACCTTGACGGCCACGGCCACATCCCTATCCGAGCCAACCACCCTGGGGACTCAGAGGACAACCTTTTCATCAACCAAAGCGTCCTCATCCTCTAGCAGTCTCTCGGCCGACGCTTCAACGTCAACGGATGGCTCCTCTAGCACGACCACGAGCGACGGAGCCGACTCGGCAACCTCGACCGCAGCCGAGGCCCCCGACACTGACCGCAGCGACAATCGCACCAACACGGGCACAATCATCGGCGGCACTATCAGTGGCGTTGCTGCTCTCGTGGCCTTGATCGTCCTCGGCATCTGGCTGTGGCGTCGCAAGAAGGGCAACCAGCGCGAGGGCCCAGGCATCCACCCGAAAGCCCAGTACATCAGGTAAGACGAATCTGGAAACGGAGAACAATGGAAACCCGACTGACTAGTGAGACGTAGCCATCCCGTTGCAAACCACCGTCACGACTTTGCCCCCTTACCATCAAGCTACGAGGTCGACGAGGTCAACCACGGTCCGCCGGCAGTACCCATGCCGGCCGTGGCTGCTCAACCCAACAGCTATCGCGATCGTGAAGGCGGGCGCGAACCATTTTCTGACAGCAACAGCCCATATGCCTATGACCCAGGCATGGTGGCCATGGGTGGTGTGAACCAGCACATGGACCACGACCAGATGCCTCTAACGGGGGAGCCTCAAGACTTTCCACACAACTACAACGCGGCTCTCGGTCCGATACACGAAGAGGCACAACCACAGCCGCCCAATACAGCCAGCAAGGGCGGACACCCAACGCGCTCCGGCGGCGGAGGCGGAGCCTTCTGGCAGCAGAATCGCGGGCCCAGCCGGAATGTGGCGTGGCTCTGAGGGCAACAATATGACGAAGGCTGAATGGATAACGAAACGAAGTAAAGAGTTAGGAACTTCACATTTGCTTTGGTCGTGCCTAGCAAACCTTGGATTATCGGCGTCTATGGCAACATTACCACGGAGTTTTTGGTTCGACAATTCCCAATGGCGGAGGAATTTAATGAAGGCGATGCGAACCCACACGCAATTTTGGCCCTTGAGGTATAGGGAGGAAAGGGGTCAATGGGTCGCTTTTTGATTCGTTGGAATGGCTGCCTCTGCTCATTCGACGACTTGTACATGCCCGCGATGAATGAATGAGGTCCAAGTAGATAGAACCATAGAGTACATGATCACATGCATACGATAGGAAGAGTCTGCAGTGCGGCCTTGAGTGAAATTAACCGGCCCATGTTGGAATAGCGAGGGTCAGGGAAGTCGTTACATGTGTGGGTAAGCTTACCGCGATGGATCCGTCACTTAGTGGCGCTGGTATTCCTCCAGGACAGACCAAATCTGGGCAGGGTGATTCAGGCTTCCGCTGTCTGAGAGGACGCTCCAATGGACCAAACACGGATGCTGGATTCGTTAAAGATGGTTCGCGTCGACTGTGCCTCTACCACGGTTCCAAAATCCTCATCTATATCTCGGGCAGACGGTGGGCCCCACCCACCGGAGCAGGTCGCGACGACAGTCCCGCTCTGGTGAAGGAGGGCACTTCCGACGGGCGAGTCGTGCGCTTCCCATTGCCACGAGGGTTTCGCAGGTCCAACAGCCGCGCCGACATCCTCCCAGACAGCAACAGAGCCGTCCTGCGAGCCGGCCCAGACCTCAAAAGTCGGGCTTCCACCAGCACCAGCACCAGCACCAGCACCACCCTGGAAGACGTCGCAGTGTAGCTTCTGTTGCGTCGATGCGTTCCGGCCGGTGAGAGTGGAGAGCAGCTGACCCGTGCCACGGATATCGTAGACAAGAAGGCCGGAGGACTGCCGCTCATTGACGACGAGATAGCGGCCGCAGGGGCTCCAGAGGACCTGGACGATGCCTTGACCGCCTACGTCGGCCTCGGGGTTATCCATGCCACCTGCTTGGCAGATGTTCCAGTTGGCCACGGTTTTGTTCGTGCGGTGCAGGTCATACAGGCCAATCCAGCGTGTCCACGTCCCCGCGGCAAGGAGAGAGCCGCCATTGACGTCGGTCGGAGAGGCGGCTAGGGCGGCAACAGTACCCTTCATGCCGACGCCACTACCCTTGGCGATGTGACGGCGAGAGGGGATCGTGGGAATGGTGAGCAACGGGCCATCGGAGCCATATTGGGTAATGTCAAAGTAGTCGATGCGGTTTGCAGAGCCACATACGAAGTGCGTCCCGGGATACTCCCACAGCATGGATGAAGGGGTAATATACTCCTCCGTCTCGTGTTTAATAAGTTTGTAGCTGCATAGCGGGGCGGTCGACTGGGCGTTTGCCTGGTGGGGAAAGAGATGACGGAGCTGGATGGGATGATCACGACAGCCAGTGAGGAAGTTTTGCGTGGCCGGCTCGGCAAGACTGTAGTACGGAGCTGGAACAACTGTCTGCGTCGGCTCTGGGAGAAGCGTTGTGGCCTGCGGCTGGAAGACACGGACCGAATCAGCTTCGAGAAGATCGTCTGGGAGGACCAAGGCCGAGACGGCATGGCGGGAAGAGGTGGTGACGATGGTGGTGCCGTCTGCTGTCCACTGAGCACTGCTATAGAAGTCTCGGGGCAAAGGCGGTCCCGATGCCGCGTCCTTGGCTGGTTGGGATATGGCTCCATCTGTCTCAGCAATCAGGGTTATAGAGGGACCTGAGGCGCCGGTACCGGTGTAATTGCCATTGCCATTGCCATTGCCTGTCTCCAAACTTGGAGCGTCGGCCTCTGCTGCCATGATGCGTGTGGTGGCCGTATGGCGAAAGCGCGTATGAGAGCTGTGAGGTGAGTTTCTCTGCCGTCGTCTATTGGCTTGGCCAGCCCCCACTGCGATGCGATGCACAGACGACAGCCACTTACGGGCAACGAACCGCATCATCCATTGCTGCTCTGCTTTGCTTTGTCCGTTGCCGTGCGTTGAGTTTTTCTAGAGCACAGTTGGGATAGGTCAAGATGCAGGTGCAAGAGGAGCAGACAAAGCAAGTCGGGTACAGATCCCCGACTCGTACCTTTCAGCCTTCTCTGAGAAGTAAGGTACCTAAGGTACCTATACCTCTCTTTGGCATTGGGTGCGTTCACGTGCCATTGGACCGTGATGAGGTACAAGCTACGTCATTGAGGGAGGGTCCTCTCAAGGGACTTCCCAGCACACCCCTGCAACATGTAGGGACGGAGTATGGAACCATCGGATCCCCAAGCAACGGCGTGACGAGCGCACGAGCGCACCAAATCGTGGCCCGGAAAATCCGCGTTGGCTCGAGGCGCGGTCGGTACCGCTCCACACTAAAGTCTTTGAATTCCCGGTCTCGCGAGGCAGGACGAAACGAGAGACGGGACGAGGGACGAGAGACGACAAGACAGGTTGCCCGTTAGTAGCGCCGTTTGGCGAAGACGTAAATAGGTAAGGTAGGTAGGGCGGGCAGTGCAGCGGGGGCAAGAGCACACCCAGGGTCGCTAGAGCCTCTGTAGAGCCGCTGCATCTGGGATGCCAGGTGGCCAGCAGCGCCCGGGCTGGTAGCGGGCTGGTAGGCGGCGGTAGGGGAACAAGGGGGCTCACGGGGGGCCTGATAGGGAGAATGGAGGGCGCTGGGGCTGCCCGCCGAGGCGCTGCTGTGGCCCCAGAGCCTCACAGCTGGAGCCAACAAGGAGCCCGCCAAGCCAAGAAACCCAGCGCATTGGCCGGACTGGTTATAGCGGCCTGGCGGCTGGATTGCGGGCTGTCTTTTCGCTGTTTCATCTGGCGTCTGGCGTCAGGTCCTCTCACATTCATCCCATCCCATCCCATCCCAACCCATCCTATCCTATCCTATCCTGTCCTATCCCGTTCTCATTCTCATTACCCCGTCATCCACCTCATCCACCTTATCCACTTCGTCCACCCGCGCGACCTCATCTTTCCAGCACTCCGCCGTCTTCCGGCTCCCTGACCCTTTGGTCTTCCGCATCCACCAACACTCGGTCGAGCCTCTGCCCAACTCGAGCAGCTCCTCTTTCTCTCCCAGCAGCTGTGGCACGTCTATTGCCTTTTGCTTCTGCATCTGCATCTGCACCTGCACCTGCACCCGCCTCGGCCTCAGCCTCTCTACCTTGGCCACTGCCTCGCCTCTGTCATTTACCTTTCTGCCCTCTGCCGTCTTCTCCGCCTAGCATCGTCAACCTTGCTTGGGTGCTGGCTGACCTTGGCCTTGACATTGCCCCTCCCGTCATCCTTTCTCTCATCCCACCATGAACGCTTCTTCGTACCTGTAGCTTAGCCTTTCTCGTCCCGACGTGGCTCCTGTCTCATCCTGCCCTGTCCGACTACCTACCTACCTACTCACTATTAGGCTTCTCCATCCACCTGCTGTTGTATCTACTTTTCCGATTCTCCCAGAGGCCTCCTTCCACCTTTCTGCATCTTCGTTGCCGTCCCCATCCCAGTGCCGACACGCGACACTCCCTTCGGCCAGGTTCGCAACATCATCTGCTCTGCCCTCTTACCTGGCTCAGCCACCCATTTTTGACCCCAAGAAGCCCCCACGACCAAGGCGTCTTCTGCATAGGTCCTGTGTCCAGGTAGCCACCGATACTCGGTTCCCTGTTCAGCCCCTAGTCGGCCCTGCTATCCGTCGCCATGGACGTCTTTGGCTCGCCTGACGATCAGTGCGACCAGCTCCGGACGCCATCATATCTCGGGCTGACTGTTTCCATGTGTGTTGCGCCCACTTGCCAGCCACTTGCGCTGCGCTGCGCTGGTCGTCTGCCTGGTATCTATAATGCTGACAAGACTCGCGCAGAATCATCGTGATTGGAATGCTCATCTCCTACCTGCCCCAACACTACCGCATCGTCTCCCGTGGCACCTCTGAAGGCATCTCTCCGTACTTTGTGCTCTTGGGCACTACTTCCGCAACGTCTGGATTCGCCAACATCCTAACGGTCCCGCCCACTCGGACCGCGATTGGCTGTTGTAAACAGCTCGGCGGCTTTGAGTGTGCTGCCGGGCTTTTGGGAGTTACACAGCTCGGCGTCCAATGGCTATGCGTCAGCCTCATGTCAGTGACCCCCACGCGTTTGTCCGGATTGTTCGAGGGCGGGTGACTAACCTTGGATTGCAGTCTTGTTCTCTTTTTGATCTTCTTCCGCTACAGGGAAGCCAATGTACCCTCGGACGAGCTTCGCGGTGAAGCGCCCAAGTGGCAGACAGCTGTCATGATCGGGCTGCTTTGCGTGCTCCATGGTCTCATCGTCGTCATCCTTACCAGCGTCTTCGTCATGGCCCTGCCCGATCATCTTACCTTTTGGGCCAACTTGCTTGGCGTCATGGCCACTGCCCTTGCTACCGTGCAGTACATCCCGCAGATATGGACCACCTATCAGTTGAAACACGTCGGCAGCTTGAGCATCCCCATGATGTTCATCCAGACCCCCGGTGGATTCTTGATTGCTGCGAGTCTCTTTGTCCGCCTGGGCTGGGAAGGATGGAGCACCTGGCTGATCTACCTGGTTTCGGCTCTGATGCAGGGCGTGGTGCTCGCCCTTGCCATCTACTACGAAGTGGCAGCTCGGCGCCACGATGATCACGCCAACGGGCAAATCGACAGCGAGCCGCACTCGCCCGTCTACTACTCCAATACGCTTCACCGACCAACCGCCAGCAGAACGTACTCGGAAGGCTGGGAGCGCGGCTTACCCGGGCCTTTTACTGGCCACCCAGAACGGTATGCCGAGACGGAAGAGGACCTGGACGACATTGAGGAGCGTGAGGAACGAGCTATTGCAAGAGAAAACCAGCCACTGCTGAAGCCTGGAGGCATCGGCAACCCGCACAAAGACTACTTTTCGGCCCGTCATTAATGTGCGTCTGCTTATTGTTTTGCGTGGTCGCTGGTTGTCTAGAGGAAGAGGAGGGACTCTGGGCTTGGCGTTACTATACCTAGCAACCTAGGTACTATTTCGATTTCAAGAACAGGGCAATAGACATGTTTTCCTGTAGCCACAGCTTGCAAACAAGACCAAGACGGATCTGCTATACCGTGAACGAGTGTCCAAGCGTGGCCTAGCCCGCCATCGAAAAGTGTCGTGGGGACGTTTGAGGATACCTACTGTACTGTACTGTACTGTACTCGCGATCCAGGGCTCTCTCTAGGCTGCCCTCAAAATGTCCGAGGCTCTGAGAGCCGTGCCCCAGGGCGCGTGGGGATGCGCTCGAGCCCTGATTGGCCGATTGCAGCCATGAATCACCCTCCATCCTCCCATCGCCGTGTCATCACTTGCGCTGCCTCCCCGAGTTAAGGACTAAGGAGGGGGGCCCTCGGGTTTAGCCTTTGCATCGTCCCATAGCCGGATTCATTTATTAGACCTATCAAGCTGCACTTAGGGCTTTGAATCTCTTGAATCTCTTGAATCTCTTCATCTCCTAGACCCTAGAAGCGCTGCTGCTCCTCTCTATACTCAATTTCTCCTCAGCATCATTATCCCATCATCATTTCCATTGCCTTGCCTCCCCTTATACCAATTACCTCCATCGACCCCGCCATCGTCTGCTGACCCAGGCCCGTTCCCGTTCATCCATCATGGCCATCTACAGTGCTGTCCCGCCTCCCCCCGAACAGGCGTCCCCCGCCGACGCCCAAGCCGTTCCGAATGCCTTCTCTCCTTCTGCCGTCGCCCACGCCGCCATCGACATTGACGCCTGGACCGTCTCTGCTCTCCAGTCACTCAGCGTCTCGCCCGCGGCCTGCGGCACCGGCTCCCCGCTCACGATCCCCCTCGACGACGAGCCCAAGGCCCCTGACGCGTCGCGCAACGTCTCCTTTGCCGAGGCCAGGAGCTACCCGCCTAGGAGACCTCCCTCGCGCCGCGACAGCCAGAGGACGAGAGAGGCGCTGCTGAAGGGAAAGGAGGGCAGCCGACAGAGGAGGCGATGGGAGAACGGTACGGCCTGCCACATGCAATCGTCATCAGATGGTCCGGAATGCTAACCCATCATCCCACTCCCAGACCGACTCATGCACGTCCCCAACGTCCAGCCGCCGCAGCCCATCGACTGGCAGGTCTGTCCCACGCACCCGATCCACCGCGTCCCCTACCAGCTCGCCCAGTTCTGGGACCGCGGGGTCCGCCAACGCGTCGAGGATAAGACGCTCCGCCTCCAGGTGTCGCGCAAGAAGGAGCAGCTCAAGATGGGCCGCGCCACCGGTCTCGGCGTCGGCGAGGTGCCCCGCGACCTGCGCGAGTCGGCCAAGCGAAGTCCCGTGGTTCGCGCGTGGGTCCGCAGTCTCGAGGAGCCGGTACGGCAGTACATGCATAGCCGGGCCCAGTCGGAGACGGCCCGGCGGCAGCAGCAGCAGCAGCAGCAGTCCGAGGATGTCGATAGCGCAGCCGAGGAGATGGACTCGGAGGACGAGGAGATTGTCTTTGTGGGGCGAAACGGGGCGATGCGCGAGCTGCGTGAGCGACAGGTCCGATGGAAGGCGGCGCGTCGGGAGGTCTCACATGAGGCTGTCGACTCGGGCATGCTGTTTGACTCGTTTGGCAACGACGAGAGCGCCTCATTCAAGTAAGTTTCATCTCCCTCCCAATACCATGCTCCAATCATGGGGTTTCCATGGCTGACAATCCTTTCCAGGCGCTGGCTGGCCCATTCCATAGCTGACTACTACGGTCTCGAGTCCCGTTCCGTCACCCTGGCGAACCCATCGCGCAGAGTGGTATATGTCGGCATCAAGCAAGCGGACGCGCAGCACCTCGACACCAGCGTGCCTCGGCCCTTGTGGGAGCTGTGCTAAGCTGGGATGGCCTAGAGTCCTTACACACTGCCTACCCTCGTAGGTGGCGACGGCAAGACTAGATCAGACGTAGACGGCACTTCGTGGCGGGTTTTTGCAATAGGAACCCCTTCGCTTGGCCTGAGCTGGCGCTCGCTGTGTGCTGGTCGTGACATGGCTCTGGATCCGTCTTGCATCACTTTGCTCTTCCTTTGCCCTACTGCAAATTAGATCTCACGCCTCCCATGGTGAAGCGGAAAACGTCCTCTCATCCTTCAATGAGACTTGTTTCTGCACGGCGGAACGATAAGTTTGGAGAATAGCGAGTCATATGCCAGGTCACTTACTACAGCGCTCAACTAACTCAACTCCGGCATCACGACCACTTCCTCTCTAGAAACTCGCTAACTCTCTGTAGCATGCCCTCTACCCCCATCAATTGCTTGTACCTTGCAACCCGCTCGTCTCCACTCATACAAAGGAAACAGGCCAAGCCTTTTTCGCCATGCTCTTCCAACAACATCCCTGCGAGCATCTTCGCCGCAATGATATTCATACCCGCATGCCGGAAGAACATGTCCCAAGTCGTGTCTCTGGGTCCCAAAAATCGAAAGGCCTCTTTGCAATGAGGAGCATATCTACACATGAGTGATATGATCCACTTTGCCAGCGTAGCTCCTGCTCCTGGGACATAGTATGTTGTCACACCGCGGTAAAGGCATGATGCAAACCGAGCAAAGTCAGCGAAAGATGCTAGATCGGATTCACTGGGCGACCCAGCATACTCCCCAGCCGGGTTCATCTCAGAGACGAGAACGAAAAGTATGTCATACTTCTCACTAACCCTTTGGATCCGTGAGCGAAAAGGCGTAGGAAATTTGGAGCCAGGGAGCGGCCTCTGCCTGACCATGAGCATCGTCGTAGCAATTATCCCAGCAGATGGACTTAGAGATATATCCGCCTCGTAGGACAAAGAAGAGACAATCTCCCGTCGCTGAGCGGAACCTGAAGACCAGGCCAGTCCGTTGTGCTGAGAGTAATCTCTGTCTAGGAGTTCTGCCCCAGGCCAAAACTCCTCGATGTGTGAAACGACAGCACGGCTTACGGACGTCGACACGATGAATCTGCACCCATTATTTGGTACTTGATATTCCGGGGTAGGGGCTTCAAGAAGTTGAGTTTGAAGCTGCTCTGCTGATTCTGGTGCAGGAGGCTTCGCAATTTGAACTTGCCGGGATACCGTACCAGAATTGCCCGACAGTTTTGGTCTTTTTGGGTGTCGAAGCTCCACGAAGTTTGACAGTAGAATATTTGTTGAATTCGAGTTCATCGGGTCTGGTAGGAGGGACATTACACTGTCGATGGGTCTTCTTGCCGACAGTCTCATGATGCGCTGTCCATTGCCCGTGGTTTTGTTGCGAGGAACGCCTTCAATTGACACATTTGCGGGTTCTTTAAATTGTTGGCAGCCCTCTGTCGTAGTGTGACTTCTCCTTTGGCGGGAAATGTCCAACTCAGCTTCTTCATCATGCAATGGCTGGAGAACCCTCAGCTCGGCAGGTTCTGAGACGTAGCTTGCACTAGAAAGTACTGGGCGATGGAGGCTGAAATAGCTTTGACTGCCCTCTTCCAGTGTTGCTATGGCTTCTTCTAACGAAACTCTTTTACTGTTCCGTGGGATCGGTGTCCATTTCAGGGACCTCTCAAGCTGAGATACTCGATCGACTAGGCTTCTTTGGAGGGCTGGCTCAAATGACTGTAATACGTGACGAAACTGAGTCTGGGGATTGGATAAGTGCTGGGCCCACGAGGGTTCTTCAGTCGCAAAGTCAAGTGCTGGTAGCTGAAGCCTCAATAAGCAGTGAGACGAGTTCAGTCGTTCTGTTTGCACTAGCGAGGTTGCGGCGGCATGGCGTTCGACAAGGGTTGTCATGAACGCCTCGTCGAAGAAGCTGGTTGGCTCGGGAGAAGACGTAGTCGGAATGTCAACTTCAATTCCACCAAGTTGAGGCAAAGCTCTGCCACAAGTCAAGTATGTTTCATATCCAGGACTTGAGTGGGCCAGTGGCACGTCCACTTTCAAGTCTAGAGTAGGACAGCTTGTTGTGTCGAGACGGATCAAGAACTCAAGTGGAGGTGAGCTTGCAAACGTTGAGGGTGCAATTATCTCGGAATCAATGCAGCCGTCTCTTGCCGCCTGCTGGAGCTGGTAACCAGCAGAGTCAATTGGAGTGCTTGGTTCCGAAGTCAGGTCGATGACGGGTACTTGGTTGTGGAGACCAGCTGTGTCATGGATGTCTGGCTCGGGTGACGGGGAGAGCAGAGGCGAAATTGGGTCCAAGACTACAAATGAAGTCTAACAGCGTTAGTAGGTACCTTGGACAGAAAGGCCGAGTATCCAATCTAAGTAATAATGCAGACCTTTTTGACTCCAAGCTCATCCAGGGAGAGCCACGGGCGGGTAGGTTGGAATTGATGATGCTCGCCCCCATTTTGCAGCTCGGCCAATTCAATTTCAGATTCAACCTTTTCTCTATCTAACTCGCGGTTCGCTAGCAAATGCCATCTGCTCGACGAATCTGAGAATGAAACCCCCTGGCCTTTCTCGTCATTGAGTGGGCAGATGGGTAGCCATTCGTTTAATAAGTTGCAGGATTGCTTCGCGAAAATCTCACCTAAATAGTCTTGGATGTCGTTTTCTTGGTCATATTCAGGAAGCAAAGGCTCGTAAGAGATGCGTAAATGACTTATAGCTTGCATAGATTCAAATACCGAAGGTAAAGGTCCACTGGGGTCGAGAAACGCCTTTTTTACTGCCTCTTCCTCGGAGATTTCATGCTGGTCAATCGAGTCAATATCGATGTGTGATCTAGGAAGAGACGGTGCGACTAGACCAGGTTGGTCGATCAGCTCGTTGGTCGGAGTATGCTGATCACCATCCTGAAGCCGGCGTAACTGGTCTAGAAATCGATATGGGGCAGCCTGGTGGTTGTGAAAGCACCGGTGAGTTCGAGCGTAGTCCAGCACGCAGTGTCCCCGCTGGCTCTCTGAGCTTGCCGGTTTCATGCTGTCGTTTTAGGCTACATGCAAGAGTGAAAGATGATCAAGCCTTCGATGAATTGGGTGCCTGTATAATAAATCTCAACAGTCATTCTGCTGTTTGCGAGAAGGTGCTCGAGACACTCGAGGCAAATAGTCAGCGGCAGTCATGTTTACAGTTGCAGCTCGAACGGAAGGAAGGGCTGGACTGCCTTCCGTTCATTCACGTTGGTTGCCTAGTGGTCTGCGCTGGGCCATCGCGTCCGCGTATTCTATTGTACAGTATGAACACTCATATAAGGTCAGTCGCTTTGGATTCAAAAGGAGCTTTGACTACCTAACCAGAGGTGCCTACACAGACTCAACTGAAAGAGGATCAACCTTCCTTACTTTCTAATATCGAACTTGTGATGATGTCTTAGATTAGCGCATGTGATAACGTTGTCTTATCCCATGGCATACCCTAGAGCGAGTGACAGACCGCTTTGCCCCGCTACGGCTGCTGGACATCCTAACTCCGGGCTGTCCCATCAGTGACGCACTTGCTGAGCATCAACGCCACGCTTTTGCAGTGCGCCCACATATGGAGCTGTCCTGAGAGCTCTCGTCGCGGGAGCATAGCCGGCCGCTTCTTCTCAATTCCACCACCAAAATCTCTCCTCGGCTCCAGCCGTGGCTCCTCATGAAGCGCCATGGCGTATGTCGCACCAATCCATCGAGCCACCAGCATCCGCCATGCACTGCAGGCCAAGCTACTCTCGCCAGACAGCGAGGATCTCGTCGTCGCGTACGTATCAGCTCTGCCTCTGCCACCACTCCCCCACTGTTGATACTGGCTTCTTGAGCACTGCTTATTCGATTTAATATCCAGGAAAGCGAACCGCCTCGAGGTATGGCGTCTAACGCCAGCTGAGGGCTTGGTATGTCTCCATACCAAGCTCATCCACGGCACGATCTCGATGCTCCAGCGGCTGCAGCCCAAAGGCTACGACACCGACCTCTTGTTCGTCGGGACCGACCGATTACAGTATTTTAGCCTGAGGTGGAATCCCGAGACAAGCCAGCTTGAAACGATCGCTGATGTCATGGACGATACGTCGGAGCCTTATATGCGCCATTCCCAGAGTCAAAACAAGTGCTTGGTGGACCCAACTGGCAAGTTTCTGGCCATGCACCTCTGGGAAGGAGTGCTGAATGTCTTTCGGCTCCCCACGCGAAAGGGGCTTACGACAAAGCTCGAGGTCCTCGCCCAGGTTCGCCTGACGGAGCTGTGGATGAAAGCCAGCACGTTTATACACAGCCGAACCGGCCACCCCAAGATCGCCTTTCTCTACAAGGCTCAGCTCGACCAGGAGGAAGCCCGCGTGGCAATCTACAGACTTACTAAGGATGACAAGGGTGGTGAGGTTGCAACGTTTGACCAGTATCGGGACAGGGAGCTTGATATTGTCATCCCCGACCCCTATGCGTCCATGCTCATTCCCGTCCCTGTGGATGAAGAAAAGCGCTACCATGTGCGTAACACCGAGGGAGCCAAGGCTCACCTAGGCGGCCTCCTTGTCATTGGCGAGACTCTCTTGACCTACTTTGACAGCCTGAACCATACAAGCGTCTCGTCTGGGCTGAAGGACCCCAAAATCTTTGTTGCTTGGGCCGAGTATGATGGAACCCGTTACTTTTTGGCAGACGACTATGGCCGGCTGGATCTCCTGACCATCAACACCACTTTTGAGCCTACAGGTGTGGTGGTAACCGGCATGAGCCTTTCACCCCTCAGGCTCGGCGACGAAATCGCTATTACTTCCCGAGCATCAAACCTCGTCTATCTCGGCAACGACATGCTATTTTTAGCATCGCATCATGGGGATTCTCAGCTCTTTACAGTAGATCTCTCTTCCAATACGATCAGCCAGGTCCAGGTCTTTTCGAACAACGCACCTATTCTCGACTTCTCCATTATGGACATGGGCAATCGAGAAGGCGACACTGAGACCGGGAATGCCTTCTCATCAGGGCAGTCTAGAATCGTCGCAGGATGTGGCGCATATCGGGATGGAACTTTGCGGAGTATCCGCAGCGGCGTCGGGCTCGATGACAAGGGTATCCTTGATGAGCTGGATGGAACAAGGGGTCTTTTTACCCTCCGGTCTTGTCGATCCGAGTTGGTTGATACCCTGGTCGTCTCCTCCATTGACGATACCAGAGTCTTTAGCTTCGACGAAGAGGGCGGCATCGAGGAGAGATACTCTTTTCAAGGCATAATTCTGGGTACGGAGACATTGCTTGCGACAAACTTGCCTAACGGCTATTTGCTTCAGATCACCCCCAAAACAGTGATTATGATTGATCCCGAGGGTGGAGAAGAACATGTTGGTCGATGGGATGCCCCGAGCGGGCAAACCATTACATCGGCTTCTTCAAATAGCCAGTGGGCTTTCCTCTGCTTGAACGGGACTACTCTCGTCTCCTTGAGCCTTTCTCGGAACCTTGCCGCCCAGATTCAAGACGCCCAGGTTGATCCAGCAACCGGACAACGAGATCAAGTTTCATGTCTCCATGCAGCACCCGACGCTCCTGACCTTGGCGTCATTGGCTGGTGGACATCTGGGCGCGTAACCTTGGTGGATTTGGCTTCTCTGAAACCCTTACACGGAGAGTCGATGAGACAAACCGAGGATAGCGCCACGGTGCCTCGTGACATTGCACTTGTGCAGCTGCACCCTCCCGAGCTGTCGGGCCCCACACTGTTGATTGCAATGGAAGACGGAAACGTCGTCACTTTCAATGTCTCTCTCAAGGGCTTTGCGGTGTCTGGTCGAAAGTCTGTGACGTTGGGTAGCAGCCCTGCAAGGCTGCATATTCTCCCAGGAGAAGACGATACCGCCAGCGTGTTTGCAACCACGGAGCATGCAAGCCTCATCTACAGTTCGGAGGGTCGAATCATCTATTCTGCTACTACGGCCGACGACGCAACGTACGTTGCGCCCTTTGATTCATATGCGTTTCCAGATTGCGTTGTGCTTTCAACGGATAAGCATGTTCGAATTTGCCGTCTGGACAAGGAGCGATTGACCCATGTCAAAGCACTGCCTATGAAAGAGACGGTGAGACGAGTGGCCTATTCTCCTGGGCTACGAGCCTTCGGACTGGGTTGCATAAAGAAGGAGCTAGTGGGCAACGAGGAAGTTATCACGAGCTCATTCAAACTTGTGGACGAAATCATCTTCCAGGAACTTGGAAAACCATTTGTGCTAGATGCATCTAGCTCCCTCGAAATGGTCGAGTGTGTAATCCATGCCGAATTACCGGATGCAAGTGGAAATCTAGTAGAGAGGTTCATTGTTGGAACGAGTTTTATCACAGACGGGGACATCCACGAGCCTGGAGAGACTCGAGGTCGGATTCTCGTGCTCGGCGTGGACGATGACCGCCAGACATATCAAATTGTGTCTCATAACCTGAAAGGGCCTTGTCGATGCCTGGGGACGATTGACGAATACATCATTGCTGGTCTATCGAAGACCGTTGTCGCATATACGTACACTGAGGAAACAAGCAGCTCTGGCTCTTTACAGAAAGTTGCTGCCTACCGTCCATCAGCGTTTCCCGTGGACCTCGACATATCGGGCAACACGATTGGGGTGGTGGATCTAATGCAATCCCTATCCCTGGTTGAGTTCACTCCACCGCAGAATGGCCAAAAAGCAAAGCTGGAGGAACAAGCGCGACACTACGAACCGGGCTGGGCAACATCTGTCTGCCATATCGATGGCGACAGCTGGCTTGAGGCGGATGCCCAGGGCAATCTTATTGTTCTCCAGCGAAATCTGGACGCTCCCACGGTGCAAGATCGAAGCAGATTGGAGATTACCAGTGAGCTGAATATTGGAGAGCAAATCAACCGCATCCGAAAGCTTCACGTGTCTTCAAGCGAGAGCTCTATCGTGTTTCCCAGGGCCTTTCTGGGATCGGTAAGCCATTCTGAATTACAACAAAGCGACTTGGATGCTGACATTCATTAGACCGAGGGCTCGCTTTATCTATTTGGTGAGATTGCCCCGCAATACCACGATTTACTCATGACGTTCCAGTCGCGGCTTGAACAGTACATTCACGTGTCGGGAAATGTTGAGTTCAAGGTGTGGCGGGCATTCCGTAATGAGACGAGGGAAAGTGAAGGACCCTTCCGGTTTATAGACGGGGAGATGGTGGAGAGATTCTTGGACATGAACGAGGAGCAGCAGCAGCTGGTATGTGACGGGCTGGGGCCCAGCGTGGAGGACATGAGAAACATGATTGAAGAGCTTAGGAGGCTGCATTAAGATATGACTGGTAAGTAGTAAAGGTTAAATGAGGATATCACGAGGTATAAGGATTGGTGTTTTGAGAAGAGTTGGTGCTTTTAGGTGCTTAAGGTACCCGCTTCTCAGGGACTCCACGCCTGTGATGCGCTGCAACGTAATCTGTAAAGGCCGAACGAATCGTTGCTGATTGGTCAGATGAGCCAGGACCTAGGACAAAACTGAAAGGGCATTGAACTGTTGAGGAGTTGATGTAGCAGAATGAAGATGTAAAGAAGGGATCAATCATGGTATTTCATACATGAGCGTGGTGACAAGTGCACGGCGATGGCTATTTTGGTGGCGAACCAGCTCCATCTTGTCACCAGCGGCGAGTTGAACAAGAGCATCCAGATGCCCGGGAGAGCCCGGAAGCCCCATGGGAGGCAGGCCGGGCCAATGAGGTGGCGTCAATTTCCGAGCTCGACGGTGACTGGCAGCCTGAGGCCGCACATTCTGCCCAAAACTTTCGGCAAAGCATCATCAGCCGATGCTAGCAAGGAAAAGACCTCAACCCTTCCGCTTCGTCGACCCTCCCTGCCCACGCCACACCTGCGATCCGCGATCCCGGACCCCCTCACGATGGCGACTTTCGCGACCGCTTCCCGCCTCTGCCTGCGCTCCGCGGCCAAGCCGGCCCTGCCCGCCGTCCGCGCCCTCAGCACCACGGCTGCGCGCCCCGACAGCGCATCCGCCTCGGCCTACTCGAGCCCCTTCAAGGGCCAGACCAAGGGCTCCCAGATCCCCGACTTTGGCAAATATGTCTCCAGCAAGGGCGAGAACAGCAACAAGCTCTTCTCCTACTTCATGGTTGGCGCTCTCGGTGCCGTGAGCGCTGCCGGAGCCAAGAGCACCGTCCAAGGTGGGTGACCGAAATGGAATGGGATTGGGAAACCCGATTGCGGACGGGGAATTGCTGCTTGTGGACGCCATTGAGCCGCCCCAGAGGCTCGAGGCACTTCCCAACGCATCCCGCCATGTCAATTGATGGTGCTGACGCTCGTCTTGATAGAATTCCTGGTCAACATGTCCGCTTCCGCCGACGTCCTGGCCATGGCCAAGGTTGAGGTTGACCTCAACTCCATCCCCGAGGGCAAGAACGTGAGTCGAGCCCCGAGTGTCGCCACCATTATCATCTTTGGCATTTCGGCAACAGTGTTACTCACAATCGATCCAGGTCGTCATCAAGTGGCGAGGAAAGCCCGTCTTCATCCGACACCGAACCCAGGACGAGATCGACCAGGCCAACAAGGTCAACGTTTCCTCCCTCCGAGACCCCCAGAACGACTCCGAGCGTGTCAAGGAGGGCTCGCCCCAGTGGCTTGTCATGCTGGGTATGTCACGAATCCCCAATCCTCGCTGCCCGCAGCAACTGTCGCCCTTCTCCCAATACTCTGTGTCGATCGTTGCGAATTGCAAGCTAACGTTTTGTCTTTCCCCCCAATTCAGGTGTCTGCACCCATCTTGGTTGTGTCCCCATCGGTGAGGCCGGCGACTACGGTGGCTGGTTCTGCCCTTGCCACGGTTCCCACTACGATATCTCCGGCCGGATAAGAAAGGGACCTGCTCCCCTCAACCTCGAGATCCCCGAGTACGACTTCCCCGAGGAGGGCAAGCTGGTTGTTGGTTAAAGCGATGCTGGGTGTAACAATATGAGGGGATTGGTTGCGATGGAGAGAGCATAGACTGGGGACGAGCAAGACACTCGTCCCGCCGGGCGCACCAACTTTCTGTTTCTTAGACGTGGCCTCAGTCCTTGTATAAAATAAAATGTGCCAAGGAAAACAAACCAAACAGCGGGGTCCAACACACGGGGTTATTGTCGAAAGCGGTCCTGGGCGAGTCTATTCACGCAGTTATTTTGCCTGTTTATCTATTCCGTTTGTCTCTGGTCTCTTCGGGCATCACGGTTAAAGGCACGGTGATGTAGCGGCTGGGATGACCCAGATACCATCTCGCCCGACCCCGGGCACTGATAGACGAGACAATGGTTGTGCTGAAATCCCCTTCGCAGTAAAGGTCGTATGTTGGGCGTTCTTCATTGGTAGGGAGGGGTAAGCACGAGTCGGCATGCACAGCGAGCATGGACCATTATTTAGAGTACAGACATCAAGTCATCTCTTGAACTTCTATAATCTAGGCCGTCCCGAGTTTTATTTACTTTCTTCAGTGGCCATGTCCGTCATCTTGGGGCTGCTCCGGATCCAACTTGATCAGGGTATCAATGCGCATGATGCTGATGCAAGCCTCAACTGCGCTCTTCAACTGTCGGATCTTGCTCATGCTGGGCTCCAGAACACCGAGCTTCAGCTCGTCGACAACCTTGCCACGGGCGAGGTCCAGACCGTAGTTCCTGTAGCCCTTCTTTCGCGCAATTGTCTTCTCATCCTCGCTTCCGTCACCCTCTTGGATTCGCTGGGAGAGCGCGTGCCTTGATCGTAGTTGGGCCACCAGCTCGGCAGCATCCTTAGCGGCATTGACAGCCAGGGTCTTGGGAATGACGAGGAGGGACTGAGCAAACTCGCCAATGGCCAGCTGCTCTCGAGATCCAACAGTACCAGCAAACTCCTCGAGGTAGATGTGAAGGGCAGTCTCAACGGCACCGCCTCCGGGGACGATGCTGCCACTCTCCAGGGTCCGCTTAACGGCACACAGGGAGTCGTGCACGGATCGCTCCATTTCGTCGAGGGTGAAGTCGTTGGGGCCACGGAGAATGCAAGAAGCAGACGAGTGGATCTTGGTTCCCTTGACGAGGATACACTCATCGTCAGAGATGCGCTCCTGAACAACCTCCTCGGCGTGACCCAGGTAAGAAGGATCAAACTTCTCGTCACCGTTCAAATCGGAGAGAGTGCTCAGCAGAGTAGCGCCGGTGGCCTTGGCGATACGCCTTAGGTCTTCCTTCTTACATCTTCGCACACCCATGGCGCCCTTCTCGACAAAGGTCTTGAGCACGAGGTCGTCAATACCCTTAGTGGTAAGGATAACGTTAGCACCAGCCTTAAGAATCATCTCCACTCTCTCCAGAACCATGCCGCTCTCACGGGCACGGATCTGCTCAAGCTGCTGCGGGTCGTCGACGGTAATCTGAACGCCCAGCTTCATACGCTCCTTCTGCAGGTTCATATCCAGAACGGCAATCTTAGCATCTTGGATGCGGGTGGGCATGGCCTGCGATGCAACAGTGCAGTTCAGCGCGTAGCCTTTGATCAGCTGTGACTCCAAAACACTCTTTCCGTGGGCCTTGAGGATGTTGACAGCCTTGACGGGGTATTTGGACTCGTTTCGGTTGTTGGTGGTCTTGACGGCCTGCATGGCATCGACAACCATGTTGGCAAAGAACTCATCGTCGGCGCCGATAATCTTGCTCGACATGGACGTCTTGGCGATGCTCAGCAGGGAGTCTCGGCCCAGGTTCTCGACCTTGATGCTGACGTTCTCGTTGAGGTACTTGACAGCTTCACGGAGGGCAAGTCGGTAACCGGTGATGATGGTGGTAGGGTGTATTCGGTTCTTCATCAGCTCGTTTCCTCGTCGTAGGAGCTCGGCGGCGATGAGCACAACTGACGTGGTGCCGTCTCCGACTTCCTTGTCCTGTTGTTGGGCCAGGTCGACAAGGATCTTTCCTGCGGGGTCTTCGACATCGAGGAGGCTCAGAATCGTGGCGCCGTCATTGGTGACAGTGACGTCCTACGCCGTGTGAGATAGGGATGCAAGCTAAGGGGGAGAGCTGAGGAGAGAGGGGAAGCTTACGCCGATATCGTCGACCATCATCTTGTCGAGGCCGCTGGGGCCGAAAGAGCTCTTGACCACATTGGCGATGGCCTGCGTGGCAAGAACTGCAGTGAGAGACGGGATCAGTATATATCGCCAGCAGAATATAACACAGTATCATAGGCCCCCCCCCCTCCCCCCACCCCCTAATGGACCAAGTGCCACATACCGTTCTGGTCTCGGACATCGGAGCCGGAAATCTTCTGACCGCCCAGGAATAGGGTGCCGTTTCGAGGCTGCTCAAACATAGACGCCATGGCTGCAGCTGTGGGAGAATGTGGTCGGAGCTGCTTGTCAGGACGGAATTCTGCCTGGGCTCCAAAGCTGTGGTGTTGAGCTTGTTGCTGTTTGGTGCCCCTCGACTTTTTTGCCGGAGCACCGCATTGTTCCGGCGCCGACCCCCCGTTTCTTCCAGATCTCACCTCTCAACCAAGCTGCCACGTGATTGGATTGGGCCTGAATTTTGGCAGGCTGGAGTGGCTGGCTGGTGCCCCTGCCCCTCCTTCCCTTGGCACGACAAGCCGACTGCGGGGCAGATTCGAACCGGCGTCGACTCACACTAGGCCTTCTTCCTCTTCTTCACCTCCCCTTTTACCGGAATTTTGTTTGGCATAGCAGTTAGATCAGCGTCGTTCTGCTGTTGCGCAACCTGTATTTCTGTGACTTGTCCTGCTCACCTCAGAGAATCTTCTCATCCCTTCCGGTCCATTTCCTCGTCCAACTCTCGCAATGGAGCCCGCCGCCGAACCATCCAAGAGCGCCTTGAAAAAGGCCGAGAAACAGGCTCGTCTTGCTGCCGACAAGGCGGCCAAGGCTGCCAAGCAGGCTTCTCTTCCCGTTGTTGGCGGCAAGAAGACCGACGACATTATCGGAATCACCGTTTCCAAGGCTGAGAACTTCCCCCAATGGTACCAGGAGGTTGTTCTCAAGGCCGAGATGGTCGAGTACTATCAGGAAATTTCCGGCTTCTTCATTCTTCGCCCTCTCTCCATGCACATTTGGAATGAGATCCGCAAGTGGTTCCAAGGCCACATCGAAGAGATGGGTGTTGAAGAGGGAAGCTTCCCCATGTTTCTCTCCTCTAAGTCGCTCGAGAAGGAGAAGGACCACGTCGAGGGTTTTGCCCCCGAGCTGGCCTGGGTCACCAAGGCGTACGTATTATTGTCACTGTCTACTCCCAAATCTTTTTACTAAAGCATACGCAGTGGTGAGAAGGATCTCGAGGTTCCTGTCGCCGTTCGCCCTACCTCCGAAGCCGTCATGTACCCCTACTACAGCAAATGGATTCGCAGCCACCGAGATCTCCCCCTCCGACTCAACCAGTGGAACTCTGTTGTTCGCTGGGAGGCCAAGCAGACCACCCCTTTCCTCCGCACTCGCGAGTTCTTGTGGCAGGAGGGCCACACTGCTCATTTGACCGAGGAGCTGGCTGGCAAGGAGGTGTTGGAAATTCTTGAGCTCTACGCGCAAGTCTACGAGAAGCTCCTTGCTGTCCCCGTCGTTCGAGGCCGCAAGACTGAGAACGAGAAGTTTGCTGGTGGATACTACACCACGACTGTCGAGGGTTACATTCCCTCCAACGGCCGCGGTATCCAGGGTGCCACGTCTCACGCTCTGGGACAGAACTTCAGCAAGATGTTCGACATTACTGTCGAGGACCCTGCCAAACAGGGATCTCACATCAACGTGTGGCAGAACTCCTGGGGCCTGTCTACCCGTGTCATTGGTGTCATGGTTATGATTCACGGTGACGACAAGGGCTTGGTCCTTCCTCCCCGTGTCGCCAAGGTCCAGACCATCCTCGTTCCTGTTGGAATCAACAAGAACACCACCCCCGAGGACAAGAAGAAGCACGAGGACCAGATGGATGAGATTCGGGTCACTCTCAAGAAGGCGGGTGTCCGTGCCGATGCCGATTGGCGCGAAGGCTACACCCCGGCTTGGAAGTTCAACGACTGGGAGCTCAAGGGTGTTCCCCTGAGAATCGAGTTTGGTCCCAAGGATGCCGCTAAGGAGGTTGTCAGCTGGGCCCGACGTGATACCGGCGAGAAGGGCACCATTCCCATCGCCGAGGTCGCTACCAAGGTTCCTGAACTCCTCGACACCATCCAGTCGGACATGTACAGCAAGGCTGAGAAGGCATTCAGGGAGCACCGGATCCAGATCACTGACTGGGAGAAGGTTCTCCCTGCCCTTGACGACAAGAACGTCGTGCTCATTCCCTTCTGTGGTGATGGCAAGTGTGAGGACCGCATCAAGGAGCTCACCACCCGTCAGGACGACCAGCCCGACGTCCCCGAGAACCAGAAGGCTGCCACCATGGGTATGAAGTCTCTGTGCATTCCCTTCGAGCAGCCTGAGGGCATCGTTGCGGGTGAGACCAAGTGCCTCAACCCTGAGTGTGAGCGCCACGCCGATAAGTGGACCATGTTTGGACGAAGCTACTAAGTTGCCTGGGGAGCGGCGTGGGTTTTATCTTGGTGGTAGGAGGGGAGTTGGCTCGGGGCGTTTAGTTTATGATACTCCCGTGTGATTGATTATGGCCTGATGTGACTACGAAGAGAGATTAGCATGATGGGCATTTGGGAAGCAATGTAGAAGCAAAGTCAAGAAATGACGGCAGAAAAGTGTTTTAGATTGGTCTAATTTCCTCTACATTTGCAGTTCCCGTTTCTATGTGTAGTTGGGTATCCAGTATTTAGCACCATCCGAACCTTTCGTTTGCCACCCATTCCACATTGTCGACTGATCCCTCCCCGGACCAGTTCAAACTGGCGAGGTTGTCGGTTTCCCTCACAACAAACTGAGATTCCAAGTCGTCCGCCTTTGCCACAAGCTTTGCGATTCTCTCGCCAGGGTTCCAGAACTCGATACTGCCACAAGCCCAATCCTTTGCTTCTTTCCGAGCCACACTGGCAATGGCCCTCATAGCACGGGTCAGGGCCTCGTCAGACATTCCGTCATCTTCAACCACCGTTCGCACTACGTTGATGACACTCTTTTCTGGCTTGTCTGTGCCTCCATACAGACTTCGAGCCCAGATAGCCCAGACTCGGGAATTGGGGGCGCCGGGAGGGCAATAGACGGCTCCGAGGACAGAAGGAGCACGGGAGAAGGTTTGCTCGCAGACATAGGCCTCACGAATCAAGTGCCACTGGATGTTATCGAGATCAGGGATCAGAGCAGCTCGGTAGCCAGGATTGGAACTCGGGGCGGATAGCTTTTGGCGCAGCAATTGTTCGTCTCGTTCCACAAGGGCCGGGATGTCGTCCCAAGCGATGGGTTTGGCGGCCTCGTCGACAACGTCACCATCCTTGGCAGCAGGGAATGCCAGGTACGTGCTCTCGTATGGCTTCCAGCCGAGTGCATTGTAGAACTTCTTGCCAATGTCTGACCAGAGGACCGAAAAGGCGCCGTCTTCCTCGAGCTTTTGGGCGAGCAGCGACATCATTCTGCTGGCGTAACCCTTACCCCTGTACTTGGACTCTGTATAGACACTGGCAATAGCGTAGCCGTTGACATCCTTAACCACGCCGTGTTGATCAGCAACAAGTGAGGGCTTCTTGAATGTCTCGCACGAGGCGAGAACGGGACGGCTGTCCGGAGGCAGAGTGGCGTCGGTGAGAATCCATCCCGTCAATCGGCCGTTGCTGGCAGCTGCAGTTTTGGAGAGATGAGCCTCACGACCGAGATAACCCTCAACAGTGAGAGGGGCCCCCCAGCTTGGATGGTTGGCCTTGTAGACGTAGATTCGTTCCTTGTCAGTTGCAACTGTGAGTATGACGTTGGGGGAATCGGCGTCGGGGAGTGAAGTTTGGGATGCCATGACTGGAATGGAAACGGAAATGGAAATGGAAA